>JADRCC010580337.1:5885-19194 GCA_019843855.1 Hylomyscus alleni
ATTCTTCTGTAATATATAACCATCTCTCTCCTTAGGTGAAGAAAATTTTCTTCTATGATTTTGTTGAAGATATTTTCTGGGCCTTTCAGGTGGGAATCTTCTCCTTCTATTTATATTATTCTTTTGTTCTGACTTTTCATTGTGTCCCAAATGTGCTGGGTTTTGTGAAAGACATCTTTTATATTTAGATTTTCCTTGACCAATGAATCAATTTTTGTGTATTTTATTTTTTGTTCCAGAGATTCCCTCTTCTTGTATTTAGTTTAATGATGGTTTCATCTGTAGATTCTGTTCTCTTCCCTAAGATATCCATCTCTAGGATTGTCTCTTTTTGTGTTTTCTTTATTGAATCTATTTACTCATTTCTTCTTTAAAGGATTCTACCTGTTTGATTGTATTTTCTGTTTTTTCTTTAGGAGACTTACTCTTTTCCAATTAAAGGGCTTCTGACATCTTCTTATGATTAGATTTAAGGTCATTTTCTCATGATTCTGGTGAATTAGTATATTCAGAGCTTAATGCACTAGCATAGCTGGTTTTTGGTGGTGCCATTCTTCTCTGGTTTTTGTTGATTTTGTTCTCCTGGCCTTTAGCCATCTAGTCAACCCTAACATTGAAAGGCATGTTAGTCTCTGGTGGCAACAGATCTCTGTGATTATAGGAAGAGATGGTTATCCCTGGTGTCAACAGACCTCCAAGGATGCAATCAGATCTGGTAGTTCCTGTTAGCACCAAGTTTCTGGAGTTTCACTCAAATCTGGGTGTCCTAGCTGGCAGCTGGCTTCCAAGGTTGTAGAAAGAATGGATGACTTCAGGCTTCTAGCTGGCCAAGGTAGTAGCAAGACTCAAGAGATGAAGCAGTTTGACCTATGGAGTGCCTGTCTGGAATTGCACTTATATGTGTGGGATTGATGATGAAGTATAGAGGACACAGAGAAGACTTTGTAGCTTCTGGGCTTGCCAGGTAAGCCAGAAGGTAGTGGATTGGGATTGGTGATCTCATTATGTTCTTCCAGGTGGCAGCAAACCGCCAGGAATGAAAGCTATTGGTCAGGAATAGATTTAAAAATTAGAGGATTGAGAAGATGATTCAGTATCTATTATATGTACCCTAAAGTTGGTAGAAATGTGTACAATAGCTGGAAATGACCTTTGAAGAGTACTACTTCTTACAAATGTATCTTTTACATTACCGTGCATGCTGTGGCACACACAAGTATGAATACACAAACACACACACTCTTATATTCTATATGTTCTGAGGTTTGGTAATTTAAAAAAATTGCACAAAGTCAGGCAGTGGTGACACACACCTTTAATCCTAGTGCTTAGGTGGCAAAGGCAGGTGGATTTCTGAGTTCAAGGCCAGCCTGGTCTACAGAGTGAGTTCCAGGAAAACCAGGGTTATACAGAGAAACCCTGTTTCAAATAACCAAAAAGAATTTTTTTTTCAGAAAACTGTACCTAGGACCCATCAAATTAAAAGATAATATGAAATATTATGTTTAAAATAGCTTGAGTCACAGCTGAATATTGTGCAGTACTTACTGTATATGTATATTTGTTCATTATGGTTTTGTGAGTTTTTTCTTTTTCTTTATAACTTGGGAATCAAAGATATCTATGGCTGTGGCTTAGCTGCCTCTGATCTATGGTTTTGAGAGTCTAGAATTAGTGTATGTATGTTAAATAAATCATCACTGAGATAGATGTTTGTGTGGTCTGTGTGGTGGCTCATAGACCCAAACAGGAAAAAAAAAAAAAGAAATTCAATGATTTTTGGAACTTGTTGTACATTTTATTAACTGCAATTTGAAAATAAATCCTGAAATTTGTCCCTGAAAATTATATTGACCAAAATCAAAGAGAGTAAGCACAGATACAGAGCACACATAGAGAGCCACACAAGAAATAGAAGGGAGAAACATTCCACTAGAATGGAGGTGTTTTTTTTTTTTCTGACATTACAGACACTTTACTTTTCTTTTTCTGACATCAGATGAGAAAAAAGGTCATGTTAATGCTTTTTCTGCCTCTCTTAGCTAGGATGCTTTTACACCAGCATCTAGCACACAAATCTTTATTTTTAAAATGGATTATTTGAGATTAAGATAAAAACATTTAGTTTACAGTTTTACTTTTACTATCATCTGTAGAGTATTTTTGTGGAAACAGTTTTTTAAGCTTATTTTATTGTGGAAAATCTTGTTTTCTTCATCTATAGTAATTGAAAGTTTTGCCAGGTATAATAGTATGTGATGACAACTATTGTTTCTTAGATTCTGCAAGACATCTTCCCAAATTCTTTAGGATCCTAGAGTCTGTTGAGAAGTCAGGTAGAATTCTGATAGGTCTACCAGTATAGGTTCCTTGATCTTTGACCTGTGAAGCTTTTAATATTCTTTATTTTCTGTAAATTTAGTGTTATGATTGTATTTATTGGTCCCATCTACTTGGTCTTCTGTATGCTTCTTGAAAGCACATAGGCATATCTTTGATTTAGGTTAGGTTAATTTTATCTATGATCTTGCTGGAAATACTTTCCACATCTTTTAGCTATGAAACTCCTTCTTCTATTCCTACTATTCTTAGATTTTTTTTTTTTGGTTGTTGTTGTTGTTTTTTTTTAGTGTTCCAAAAATCTTGGATGTTTTGTGTCTTAAATATTGTAAACATATCAGTTTCTTTAAGTGATATATTGGTTACTATACCCTATCTTCTATACCTGAGATTCTCTCTTCCATTATTCGAATTCTGTTATGATACTTGCATCTACAGTTGTTGTTATTTTATGTATTTTGTCTATGTCTAGGATGGCCTCAGTATGTGTTTCCTTTATTATTTCTAGTTCTCTTTACAGGTCTTGAACTATTTTATTGGATTGCTTTACCTGGGTCTTATTGATTTTGTTCTTATGCTCTCCATCAGCCTTTTACTTTTCCCTTGTGTTGGCTAGACATTCCTGGTGTAAGCAGAATATCTCTCTTCTGATGGCTGTACTCCACGTAACCTTTGAAAGCAGGTGATTGTCTGATGAAGGGTATAAGTTGGATGAGTGGGGGTCTAGTAGGACTCTTTGGGAAGGCAAGAAGAACTGTGAAACAAATGATGGAGGTCAGGGAACAGCAGGAGCTCACCTCTGCTGGCTTAACTTCCATTGGAGCAGATGGGTAGGAAATTGGTAAGGGTAAGCTACATATTCCTTGAGACCATAAATTCTTCTGGAAATTATGAAAGCTGTGGACTAAAAAGTGGTAGTCAGGACAGAACAAACAAGTTCCCTTTTCTGAGTGTGCTTGAGGTAGATGCAAGTGGTAGAAGAGTGGCTCAGGGGAATTCTAATTACCTGGATATAAAATTAACTAAAAAATCATAGTCTCTGATACAGATGACAAAGTGAATGAGAAAAAAGTTAGGGAATCAACCACATTTACAATAGCCACAAATAATATGACATATAATGGAACTCTAAAGCAAAAACTAAAAGCACTGTATGACAAGATTTTAAAGTCTTTGAGGAAAGAAAATGATGAAAATATCAAATAATTGATATGCAATTCATTTGAATAATCAGATAAACATATAAAAAAATGGCCACATTTCCAAAAGGAATGTACAGATTCAATTCAGTTGACTTCAAACACATTTTAAACAGAACATGAAAGAGTAATTTTTTAATTAATTAATTTATTTTTTTCTTTTTAATGAACAAACAAAACCAACAAGAACAAACCCCTGTTGCCTTCCCCTTCCCCATGCCTATCACCCGACCCTCTCCCACTTATCAGCCCTGTCATTCCCCTACACTGCAGCACAGAACCTTCACAGGGCCAAGGACCTGAAAGAGTAATTCTTAACTACTTTTTTGTTGTTCTTTTTTTATTATTTATTTTTTATTAGATATTTTTATTTACATTTCAAATGATATATCCTTTCCTGGTTTTCCATCTGAAAAAATATCCTGTCCCTTCCCCTCTCCCCCTTCTCACAAACCTACCCTCTCCCACTTCCTGGCACTGTCATTCCCCTAAAATGGAGCATAGAACCTTCACAGGATGAAGGGCCTCTCCTCCCAAAAGGACATGCATGGTATATACTCACTCATAAGTGGATATTAACGATAACTATGTTACAAGTACTATGTTACATTTCACAGTCCCAAAGAAGATAAAGAAAAAAGAAGGCCCAAGGGGGGAGCTTGAATCTCAGTGAGAAAGGAGAATAAAATAACCTTAAGAGGCAGATGGAGGGAGGGAACTGGTACAGAGTGGGGATGAGCAGGGGAATGGGGGGGGGGTTCAGGATCAGGTATGGGGAAGGACAAGAGAATTAAAGGGCATTAAAATGAATTGAAATTTGCAGCTGAAAAGTATGAAGAGGTTGGGGGCTTCTCCAGTAGAAGACAGAGACTTGGGATAAGGGAGGTGGGGTTAACCTTAGCTGTAACTCACTACATTTGGGGATACGAAACCTGAAAAGGCCATCTCCTGTAACCAGCAAGAAACCAGAGTGGAGTGATAAAGACACCAACCCACCCACAAAACTGTCAAAACAATGTTTATTCTGTCTACAAGAACTGCAGGCATGGGGGATGGAACAAAGTCTGAGGGAAAGCCTAAGAAGTAACTGGCCAAACATGCCAAGTGAAAGCACCAAATCCTAACACTATTACTGATACTCTGTTACACTTGAACACAGGAGCAAGTTGTCTTCTGAAAGGTTCTGCACAGCAGCTGACTCAGACAGATACAGACACTCATAGTCAAACAGTGCATAAAGAATGATACTCTTATGGCAAACACTGTTGCCTGTAGTGGGATATGTTTTTCTAGCTGGGTTGCCTGTCAGGCTTCAATTGGGGAGGGAGTGCCTACACTTGCAGAGACTTGAAGGTACAGGATGGGGTATACACTGGGAGTGCCCAGCAACTCAGCGGAAAAGAGGAAGTAGAGATGGAGGAAAGATAGTGGGAGTGGGTGACCAGTAGGAGGCAGTGATGGGAATTCCAAGGGAATAAATAAAAATAAATTAAATTTAAGAATATTTCACACTCATGAAATCTGCGACCCCTTATAATATTAAATGCTTTACTGATTATATCTAAATATATTGCAAGATACATGATTTTATTGTTTTATTTTTTTGGTTTGGGGATTTTCTTTGGTTTTTTTTGTTTTCTTTCTTTCTTTCTTTCTTTCTTTCTTTCTTTCTTTCTTTCTTTTGAGACAGGGTTTCTCTGTGTAGCTCTGGCTGTACTGGATCACTCTGTTGACCAGATGGCCTTGAACTTAGAAATCCACCTGCCTCTGCCTCCCAATTGCTGGGATTAAAGGTGTATGCCACCACTGCCCAGTAAGATTCAGGATTTTGATGTAGGTTTTAATCATGATTCCAAGTGTTAATGATCTTGAATTTTGATTTAAAATGTTTCTAACAGTGACAATTTATAATTCCACAATTACTCAATGACTGAGCAATGGTTATACTATGATAGATCTCTGTACAATGTATCTCAGAAAACTCAAACCAGCTTGATGATTTCATTCATGGGGATCAGGTAATGAAGCAAGCTTTTCCTAGTGGGAAAACAGAACATAGTTAAAGTCAAGTAGGAAAGAAGTTAATTGAGAGAGTATTCAAAATACTTCTACAAAGCACAGAACCCTATTCATGAAGTAAACTTATATTAACTTCAGAAATTTCAGGAATACCAGTGTATCATCTTCAAATATTTTTGTATCACTTAAGATATGGATCTATGAATATAAAATTCTAATACTGCACATTACTTTTGGTTTACTATGGTACAGATTTGCTCCATTTATAGATACTAATTCTCTGTAGCTAGATTTTGGAAAACCTTAGACTACATAGAGCCTTCAAATCATTTTGTCATTTTCTAGACAATAATTCATCAGTACAGTCATTGCTACTAAATTAATCTGGACCCAAATATCTCCAAAGAAATTGCACTATCTATTCCATATCTCAAAAAGGAAAAAAACAATATTATCACATTGCTAGAAACATATGCTAGAAAATGATGAAATTTGGAAATCTAATTAATTGTTTTGAAAGTGCCACATTAGTGTAATATGAGTTGTAAATAAATCATCAGTGAAGTAGAAATATAATTTCAGCAGAGGATGCTCTCAATATTCTTTATATGCATTACTTTTTACCAAACACAATATTCATTATCACCTTGGTTAAGAACATCACAGTCCAAGAGGTAGATCTTTATATTTCCAGATAACCAGTAATCAGGCTCGCTGCTCCTAAAGAAAAGTGAAAATGCAATTAAAGGAAAAATCAAACTAACTGAAATTATATATATATATATATAATTTATATTTATACATATTATATATAATAAATTATTGCAATATAACATTGTGATAATGATTTCCTTCATGCTAATCCTTTGAGAGAGAATATCAATTTCCCACAACAACTCAAGTCTAAATCCTTTATTGCTCTCATTAAAAAAGGACACTAAAAACCTAAATATTAAAATTAGTTAAAAGTTTTGGAAAGATTAGGATTGCAAGGCCCATACTTAAACATAGTAAAAGTTATATACAGCAAACCAATACCCAACATCAAACTAAATGGAGAGAAACTTGAAGTAATCCCTCTAAAATCAAGGACTAGATAAGGATGCCCACTCTCTCCCTACCTATTCAATATAGTACTCAAAGTCCTACCCAGAGCAATTATACAGCAAAAGGAGATCAAAGGGATACAAATTAGAAAGGAAGAAGTCAAAATATCACTATTTCTAGATGATATGATAGTATACTTAAGTGACCCCAAAAATTCCACCAGAGAACTCCTAAACCTGATAAACAACTTCAGCAAAGTAGCTGGATATAAAATTAATTCAAACAAATTAATGGCCTTCCTCTACACAAAGGATAAACAGGCTGAGAAAGAAATTAGAGAAACAACACCCTTCACAATAGTCACAAATAATATAAAATAGTGGGGTTTGACTCTAACTAAGCATGTTAAAGATCTGTGTGACAAAAACTTCAAGTCTCTGAAGAAAGAAATCAAAGAAGATCTCAGAAGATGGAAAGATCTCCCATGCTAATGGATCAGCAAGATTAATATAGTAAAAATGGCCATCTTGTGGAAAAAAATCTATAGATTTAATGTAACCCCCATCAAAATTCCAAATCAATTCTTCACAGACTTGTAAAAATCAATTTTCAAATTCATCTGGAATAACTAAAAACCTCAGAGAGCAAAAAGTATTCTCAACATTAAAAGAACTTCTGGTAGAATCACCATCCCTAACGTCAAGCTGTACTAGAGAGCAAATTGTGATAAAATTGCATGGTATTGGTACAGTGACAGGCAGGTAGATCAATGGAATAGAATTGAAGACCCAGAAATGGAATCACACACCTATGGTCACTTGATCTTTGACAAAGGATTTAAAAAGATTCCAATGGAAAAAAGATCACATTTTCAACAAATGCTGGTAGCTCAACTGGTGGTTAGAAAGTTGAACAATGCAAATTGATCCATTCTTATATCCTTGTACAAAGCTCGAGTTCAAGTGGATCAAGGACCTCCACATAAAACCAGATGCGCTGAACTAATAGAAAAGAAAGTAGGGAAGAGCCTTGATCACATGGACACAGAGGAAAATTTCCAGAACAGAACAGCAATAGCTTATGCTCTAAAATCAAGAATTGAGAAATGGAACCTCATAAAATTGCAAAGCTTCTGTAAGTCAAAGGACTCTGTCAATAGGCCAAACTGCAACCAACAGATTTGGAAAAGATCTTTACCCATCCTACATCCAATAGAGAATTAACACCAATCTATACAAAGAACTCTAGAAGTTAGACTCCAGATAAACAAATAACCCTATTAAAAACGGGGTACAGAACTAAATAAAGAATTCTCAACACAGGAATACCAAATGTCTGAAAAGCACCTAAAGAAATGTTCCACATCCTTAGTCATCAGGAAAATACAAATCATAACAACCCTGAAATTACACTCACACCTGTCAGAATGACTAAGATCAAAAACTCAGGTGACATCAGATGCTGGTGAGGTTGTGAAGAAAGATGAACACTTCTCCATTGCTGGTAGTTTTACAAGCTGGTACAACCCCTCTGGAAATCAGTTTGGTGGTTCCTCAGGAAATTGAACATAGTATTGCCTGAGGACCCAGCTATACCACTCCTGGGCATATACCCAGAAGATGCCCCAACATGTAATAAGGACACATTCACCACTATGTTTATAGCAAAACATATAATATTTATAATATTTATAATGGTCAGAAATTGTAAACAACCCAGATGTCCCTCAACAGAGGAATGGATACAGAAAATGTGGTACATTTACACAATGGAGTATTATCCAGCTATTAAAAACAATGAATTTATGAAATTCTTAGGCAAATGGATGGAACTAGAAAATATCATCCTGAGTGAGGTAACCCAATCTCAAAAGAACACACATGTTATGCACTCACTGATAAGTGGATATTAGCCCAGAATCTCAGAATACCCACGAGACAAATCACAAACCACATGAAACTGAAGAAGAAGGAAGACCAAATTGGATATTCGGTCCTTCTTAGAAGTGGGAACAAAATATGCATGGAAGGAGTTACAGAGAAAAATTGTGGAGCAGAGACTAAATGAATGACTATCCAGAGACTGCCACACCTGGGGTTCTATCCCATATACAATCACCAATCCAATCACTACTATGAACGCCAACAAGTGCTTGGTGACAGGAGCCTGATATAGCTGTCTCCTGAGAAGCTCTACCAGTGCCTGACAAATACAGAGGTGAATGTTTGCAGCCAACCACTGGACTGAGCCCAGTGTTCCCAGTGGAGGAACTAGAGAAAGGATCCAAGGAGCTGAAGGGTTTGCAGCTCCATAGGAGGAACAACAATATGAACTAACCAGTACCTCAAGGGCTCCCAGGGTCTAAAGCACCAACTAAAGATTATACATGGTGGGACTCATGGCTCCAGCTGCATACGTAGCAGTGGATGTCCTTTCAGTCATCAATGGGAGGAGAGGCCCTTGGTCCTGTGAAGACTCTACATTCCATTGTAGGGGAATTCTAGGGCCAGGAAGCAGGATGGGTGGGTAGGTGAGCAGGGGGTTGGGAGGGATAGGAGGTTTTCGGAGGGAAAACCAGGAAAGATGATAACATTTGAAATGTAAGTAAAGATAATATCTAATACAAAAAAAAAGAAAATAAAAGAATAGAAAATAAAATGAAATAATCTAAAATAAAAAACACAATGAGAATAGTAACCATCAAATAATCAGTAAAAATAGCCAAAGAAACAGCAAAAGACATATACATACAGAGACGAAGAGTCAAACATATTCTCATACACAGAAATCTTATAGAAAACCAAACCAGGAAATGTTGATAAATGACGGCATACAGACAAACATTATGAAACAAAAATACTACATAAATGGTACAAAATTAGCTTTGTGTTGGCCATTTATTTCTGGGAATGACATAAATGTAAGTGTGTTTTTATAAAGCATGAAGCTATTTGGAGTAACCTAATTTTTCCCTTTGTGAATAATTGTCAGTAGAAGATACCTTCTCAGTTAATGAAGAAGTGGGCATTTGTTTGTGTCTACTTACTGTATTAGAACTGTATGTTCAATTGGATCAGGCTAAAAGAGTATGAGTACACGTGGTGTCAGTATCTGTGAGATCATACTTACAAAGTATATTCGATGTCACTGTTGGAATTCAAATTTTGTTTGTTCAAATCTTTGGAGAAATCCACCTAGAGAAGGTGAAATATTTGTATAAAAATATAGTTTCTAATAAGCCTTCTAACTAAGGCCTTTTTATATAAAATAAAGCACCACAATATAAAACACTGATTATATTTAAGGGTATTATGTCTTATTCCTAATTTTTTTTTGTTTTCACAGTTTAATATGAGCAAACTGATTTGAAACAAAGTTCAACAGGAAATATGCTCTCTGCTTACTTTCCATATCCATTTTGAAAACCAAAATTTAGAATTCCCTCTCAATGAGAAAATGAAAATATGACTAAATGTCATAATAAAGGGGAAATAACTCATGAGAATTTATATCAGTATTATATACATTTGGCACTGTTGTGTTATTCAGCACTACATTTTCTAGTTCTATATATAGATTTACTGCAACTATCTCCATTCCCATACTTCCAACAACTCCACGTCCTTGTTGATCACACAAACCAGAATAATTTTTGACCCTTAAGTGGCAACACCTCACTCAGGCTGTGCATTTCCACCAAGGAATTGTACAAGATTTTGATGAAAAATAACAACATACGCACAGACCAGAATAGCTAAATCTCATTTATTCCTTTCTTTCTGATTCATAAAAATGTTGAAATCATTTATATCTTTCTTTTGAAGAAATGAAAATACAAGTTTCTATCACAACTAAAGTTGAAATCATATTTCCACTTTGGACAGTGTTCCATTTGGTTGAGTATCTGAGTCACCTGGAGCACACCTGAGATTCTGGGACTCAGTGGAAGCAGGGAACCTGATGTACATGTCATTGCCCTGTTCCATATTTCCATTCACTGAGTGCACTCCACAAAGTCATACATTTTCAAGATGTTCATGTACTTTGAAAAAGACGCCTTTCAAAATAGTTTGTATTACCACCGGACATGTTTAATAAACTTAATAAATCAAAAATTCTATGTGACCATATTGTTGGTGAAGATATTGCTGCATCCTTGAACTTTGAATCACATCACAATGCATATTTGACTTTATCATGTATTATTGTCACTTATCAATCAGAAATTTCAGTACAATACTAGTTCTAATCTTTTGTTCTCAACAGTAAAAAAAAACACACACACAACATAGATACTCTTACTGTCAGAGCAAAGCAAATGGTTAAAAGTGTATATAATTATCTAGAGTAAAATTAACTATTAAGAACTTTGATTTATCTTTCAGAGTTCCCAGATAACAGACATGGTGACTCTTAAGCAACTGTAACTCCAATTACACTGGATTCTACAACTTTTCTTCCTTCAAAGAGAATTGTCTGGAAGTTATGGACATGAATACATGCCAGTAAAACAGGTACTGATATTTTTGAAAATATGAAATAACAGTGAAAGATTTATCTACTTCTATCTGTAGTTGTTCCAGTGGTGGAAATAAAAACCTGAGCCAATGCTGACTACCCTATAGCTCCCTCGTCTTCCTTCTCCATACTTGTGAAACTGGTTTCTCATATTATCTAGCTATCTCTTGTCACATATTTGCAGGGTTATTTGCAAAAGGTAAGATGAGTTTTTAGGTGAAGGTTTATCATTAATCTTAACATAAATTATGTATTTAGACAATATAAATATCAACACCTACACCCCAGACACTTGATATTCTGTACCTTTTAGTCAAACTTTACATGTTTTATGTTAGAAACTCAATGCAATGCATGAATCTCACGAATTACTTTAGTGTTATCCTTCTTTCCTTAACCTCTTACAAGCCATAAAATAAAGTCGAATATTACAGGGGAAATAATTAATTCTAAAATATAACTTTCAGACAGTTCTGTGAATGAAGAATGAAGAATATCTCATCTATATTATATAAATGATATAGGAAACTCTGCTGGTCACATTAGGATGTGAGTTCAGCTGTACTACCTCCCACAGCATGCAAAGATCTTTTTACTATGTGCTGTGTGACAAAATGTAAACTGTCCATTAAGCCCATTAATCTCAGAACAGTTTATCAGTAACACGTTTGGATTCCTCAGATTTGTGTCAAAGAGATTGATAATTTCTAGGATTGAAGTATTTTCAGGAAACTGCTCACTAATCAAATTGATAAGATGCAAGCCCCATCAACAAAAGGGTACTAGTGTATATGTATTTCATTTCATTTTCCAACCAGATATTTTTTACTAATATACACTTCTAATCATGGATTTTGTGTTAATTAGGATTACTAATACTCTGAGGAAATACCATATTGAAAAAAAATGTGTGAAAGAAAATTTTATTTGTCTTACATAACTGGAAACTGAAGACAGTATATTATGCAAATGCCAGGGGAAAGTGCTTCTCGCTTCCTTCCTTTTATGTGTTTACTCACTCAAGTTCCTTTGATAACTGAGAATCAGCACAGGACAGGTGGAACAAATCAGAATTTGATGGGCCCTTCCCCATCAAATACTAATATATGAAAAATCCATATAAGCTTGTTTATAAACTGTTCTTATGAGAGCATTTTTTAAAATTGAGGTTCCCTCTTATCAGATGACCCTAGTTTGTGTCAAACAGGTATAAACCAGTGATCACAGATCATTGGGTGCCTTTCTGAATATTGATGTCACTAGAACCATTAACTTGCCCCCAGGCCTGAGGTTATTTTCTCTTCAGGCTGTTTTGACTTACAATAGTGTTATAAGTATTTGAGAAGGTCATATATCAATAATAACTAATTTAATACTAAATTAGTAATAGTAATTGCTCAATTTACAGAACACATTCAATGAATCTTGCATTTAGTGTAAATTATAAATAGATTTTATAGTAGTAACCAGAGAAACTCTGAGGAACAACTCATCCTATCTCCATCTAGCATATAAAGCTTAAGTTAAATGATATAGCAAACACATTACCTACCTTAATAGTATCAAGACCAATTTTTCATGAAGACAGACAAGGAAATCCACATCAATAAGTTCATAGTCATAAAAAATATGGCACTTTATAACATTACAAGACTTGCTAATCATAGTGAAATTCATCTCAGGATTTCTTGATTTTGACTTGATTTCTAATTATGATTTCTAACGTTACTTATTTTTCATGTTGTATTAAAGTGCATTTAACAATCATGATTTTTGAGTGAAAACTCACTCAATAGCAAAACAATTTTTCTAAAAACAAAGGGTTTCTAGAGTATCAAAGCCACTGCCACCAGATTTTTTTTCTCAGAAAACTCAAGCTAGCTTAATGCTTTCATGGGATTCTGGGAAAATGCAAGGGGCTTATAGTTACAAATTAGAATATGATTTGAGAAAAAGAAGAATGAGATTAATTGGAATATTATTCAAATATATTTCTGGAACGGACAAGTTCATATTAAAGTAGTTTTACCATATTGACTCTTGAAATACAAGACACACCGGTAGGTCATTAAATCTTTTTGATATCACGTAAGACACTTATCCTTAAAGGTAAAATTAAAATATTAAACATTAATTTTGGTTTAACAATATAGAGAACTGCTCATAAGTAGATACTGATACACAGT
>JADRCC010580624.1:0-10018 GCA_019843855.1 Hylomyscus alleni
GCATTTTCTGAGACATTCCGTGAGCAACCTAAATAAATAAATAAATAGATAAATAAATAAGGCATACCAGTGTGCTACTAAAATAATTACTAGGACGCATTGCTGGGTAAAATAACTGTACAGAACGACACACTTGCTAGTCTATCAATTCTTTTCATTCACATTTTTAAAATTTTTTAATTTAAAATTTTTTATTTTTGAGATTATAAAATAATTACATCCTTTTCCTCTTCCCTTTCCTCGCACACACTCTTCCTTGCTCTGTGGTTTTGTTTATATGTAACAGGCAGAGGGGTTTGCTTGGTTGTGCACAGAATGTGTTTGTGAAGAGTCACAAGACACACATCACACTGCTTCTATGGAAAGGAACTGTCTGTGTCTGGGTGGGGGGTAAGGGAGGCTGACGGCACTGTTTCCTGCAATATTTTGGAGGAATCTGCTCATTTTAGCGTTTCACTCAGGATCCAGAAAAAATACTTACTAGCTCTGGTCTTTGCCACAGCACACGCTTTGCTGAGGACCATGTACATAAGACTTTGCTTGCCCACTGGAGGCTGTGGACTGTGGTTGGCCCTTCAGAGTAGCTCCTTAGCACTAAGATCACAAGACACAACCCCACGGTGATTAACAGCTCTACCTGTCTTTGCAGCATCGTTTCTTTTACTCTCAAGAGCTCCTTGTTGGATCTCTTCTCAGTTTGTTTCAGTGGGCTCATTCCTTCCCTGACCCCATTCTGTTTTAACATTTACTTCTGTTGTTGATAGGTAGTGGAGAGCAGAGGGCATTCTGGGAACCTGTCAGAGGTACAGTGGGATGTGCTCAGTGTCCTAAGTACAAGGATGTATTATTCTACAGGACAGGACTTGCTTGATAGATGCATTAGTTGTACATGCTCAAACGCTTTTCAAAGAAACACTGTAAATACAAAGGAATAACTGACACACCTAGAGTACTAGCCACATGCCAATTCATGTTATTCAGCCATTTTACACATTTATCTTAAAGTTATTTTTTTAAATCTGTACAATTTTCCTTGATCCAAAGAAATAAAAAGCAAAAGGGTTCATGAATACAGTCAAAATTGCACAATTACTAGATGTGATTGGCATGAAGTCAGTCGTTTATCATATTATTGCTCATAATGGCAAACTGAGATGCAAACCTGGTTGGCCTGATAAAGCCCAAATCTTTTACCACTCTATTTCTAGATACTTGGTAGCTATAAAAAGAAGCCACATTTCCCCCTGATCCCTTCTGATCTACCATCAGCTCTAGGCTTATCTGATGAATAATCCGAGGCCAGCTGTGACTCACAGACCCTGTCCAAGCACTTGGCTCTGTCAGCTCCTTTACTTCTCCAGACTGAAGGAGAAACCCGAACGGTAACCTTCCTGCCTCATCACTCCTAAGACCTTGGCATCTATCTATGATCCTCTCTGGCCTAGACGGCTTGCTGAGGAGCGGGCATGGAAAGGCAGAAGTCCAAGTTAGAATTACATAACAATAATAATAATAACAATAGCCCCTATTGTCTGATTAAGATCTGCGAATGTGGGTTAGTGATATAGCCTTTGCCTGGCATTCACAAGGACCTGGGTTCTGTTCCCAGAACCTCAATCAATCACTTAATAAGTAAACCATTCGTTAGAGCAAAGAAAGTGTTTGCTTATCCAAAATGGCTACACGTGTTGACCTTCCTTAGCAACTGAGTGTGCCACTGCCCCTTCAAATACTGCAGCCTGTGTTCTTTCTCTGTGTAGCTCTGACCTCACCTGCAGGTGGTCTGCCACTTTGTGGAAGCTGAGCTTGGTTCCTGAAGAACACAGTCTCTTGGGCAAGGTCAGAAACATCAACTCTCACTATAGAGTCAGAACCTAACTAGCACACCCCACCATGTTATAGAACCATGAGCTATGCATAGCTTCTACACAATAGAGCTACCAAAGGCACCCAGAAAACTCAGAGGGCTTGTGGGAGGTAGAAAAAGAATTGGGGGGTTGTGCCTACTTGGCACGTGGAGGCTCCTCTATAGAAGCACAAGGTGAATCAAACTAGACAACTCCTGTGGGGCTGGAGAGCAGAGGAAAGAGGAGTCACCAATACACACAGGAAAAGATGAAGGAGCTGGCAGGTGCTAAGCCCTTTTGTACCCCAAACCCTTCAATACCATTAGCATCTGAATACGCAGCACTAAGAAACTCAACGGAGGTTCTGAGCGATACAAGACTATCTCAGAAACAGTCTGAATAGATAAATGTCTTCTCTTTATATAGTACTCATTTTTTGGATACTTCATATGGTACTCAGTAATTTTGTACCCAGGTCTAATAATATGGAAATGTTTCTTCTTCTTCTTCTCCTCCTCCTCCTCCACCTCACACAAACAAACTCTTTGTGTTTCTCTTTGAGTCACAGTCTTGGGCAAGATGAACATCACTTCTCAGCCAGGAAGAGCCTTTATTATTAAAAACACACAGACATTATTTTCAGCTAAGTAACTTTAAGATATGTGAATAAAATGTTTTGGTAATAAAAATTTATCTTAAGCCCCAAATATCAATTTGCTTAAGACTTGGTAGAGTTTTAAGAGTTATTTTCTAAATATTCTTGTGGTACCTACAAAACAGCTCCATTGTAATGCCTTTAAAATATAAGCCCTAAAAACCCCAGATTCAAGAGTATGTGTTAGTACTTTCTTATTGTGAAGAAATATCCCTAGAAATTGTGACTAAACTAAATTTGCAGCCTTGAAAACTCTAACTCTAGTCTGACCCTCTAACAGCCAACTAAACATCAATTAAATTTCTCACATTTGGCTGACTCATACCCCGCAGCCCTCACATAGAGTGTAACTTACCACACAGACTTTGGGAATAAATGCAGCTCCCACCCAGCCTTGTCCTCATCCTCACTACAATTCTTTGTGACCCCATTTTCTGAACATTGCAGTGGATGTCTACTATTCTGGTCTCTCTCCTTTCCAGTACCCCCTACCCCACCCCTAACCCCAGACTTTTTGCCTTCTCAGCTCCAGCCTCAGCGGCATCCCTACCTTAGCAGCCATAAATTGGCAAAATGGTAACAGAACCAAGGTTCTGTAGCCTACCTTGACCACTCCCCCCCCCTTGGCTTGCTCCCAAGCCACTTGTGTATCTTCCTGTTCTGCACAAAAGCCCTACTGTGGCCCACCAATGCCTCTGCTTGAGTTACTTTCTCTCTGGGACACTTGCCTCCCAACTCTGGTTTGCTGAAAATTCCTTCCTTTTTCCAGACCCAGTGGATTGAACGCTCAGGTACCCAGGTCTGGTCCCTACTGAGAAGTGCTGTCTCTCCAGAGGCACCGAGACAGCACCAGGCACCATATTGCCTTTGACTTTAGAGTCATTCACTGTGGCCTCATCATTTCATTATTGCTAATTCATAAAACAAGCCATATATTTCTGGGATACTTTAATATCTTTATCACTTCTATAGGGTTCAAAGTAAAGGGTTAAAGGTATATAACTAGCTGCCCAGAAATACTCCATCTGTAAGAGAAATCCAAATACTGCACTATCATACTCCAAGGCAGGTCTTAACTCTAGGTCATCATGGCTCCGGACTGTCGGCACCTGTGTAGCCTGGGAACTGGTTAGTAAATTCTTAAGTCTTACCCTGCTGGTCTAGTGAGTCAGTCAATCATTCTGGGTGAGCTCTTCCATGAGTCTAGTGTGAATTAAACTGAGAGAAATATTGTTTTGAGAAAATGACAGTAAATCAGACTGGAGCAGGTAAACTGGGGTCTGAAGAACTCTTCATCATCCAGCCACCTGTAAGTCCACCCTCACATCTCAGGCTTTACTGCCCTGGAGTTGAAAGCAAAAGGCAGAAATGCCCCTCCGTGTGTTGGGTCTGTCACTGGTCTGTGATCCAAACTGCCTGGAAAGGTATGGCAAAAGGATTGAAGTTCAAGGCTAGCCCGAGTAACTTAGCAGGACTCAGTCTAAAGCAAATTCATCTAAGAAGGCTGGAGTATACACAGCTCAGTGACAGAGTGCTTTCCTTGCACTTGTGGAAGCCTTGGACTTAATCCTGAAAAAAAAAGTGAAAGAATAAACAAAAGAAAAGGAAAAGAAAGGGAAAATGGTTCTCCTCGGCTCCTCAGAAGAAAGGGATTATAGCTTTTCTCCTAACCTCTTGAAGACTTCAGTTCCTCTGCCACTGAAGAAAGAGAGTCAGCTAGGCATGAGCCGTAGATAAGTCCATTTTCTGTTGCTGCAGCTTGACATCACTGAATCAAGAATTCATAAAGAATAAAGGTTCATTAGCTTATGGCTGTGGAAGGTAGCTCCGTCCTGTGAGCACCTTCCTGCTGGAGGGTACTCTCTACAGAGTCACAAGCCGACAGAGGACATCACAGAGAGAACCAAACTGAATTTTAAGACAGACCCACTTGTAAAGTAACCCATGAGCCCATCGATTTCTCTGTGTATAACTAGGCCATTCCATTCACAAGACCAGTCACCTCCTAAATATCCCAATGTGGTCCTGCCTCTAAATACCACACAATGAATGGAGCTTAAATTTCAGTAGGAGTTTTGTTGGGAACATTCAAACCAGAGCAGAGGGTCTTCCCTGGCTCAGTTTATTGCTTCAGTAGCATTCTAAGACTTAGCACCACTGTCTCTCATGGGCATGACCCAAGCAAGGATCTGAGTATCCAAAGTAGGCAATGAAAAGCAAGCTTCCCTTGGAGTGGCGAGAAGGAGAAGTCCTCCTTCCGCTCTGCCCCAGGTCACCAGCTTTTCTGGCTTCGCTCCATCCCACATTACTGAGGGAAATCAACTTCCTTTGTTGGTTCTAATTAATTGATTTACTTTTGGTGGGATGAACTAAAGTACCCAGATCAGGGAGGTTTTATGGCGGTGTGTGATGGAAGTTAGTTATAAGCATTAGCTATAAACAGTTCTCCCATATCAAAAGCCTGGGCATGCTCCCAAGAACAGAACTTTCCACAGTAAAACATCATCTGATTTCAAATTACTCAAGAGGTCAAAGGCAATCAGAGTATGGAAACAGTTAGAAGTGCCATTTTGGAATATAGCCTTGTCCGACTGGGCTGGCCACTTCCAGAGCCCACAAACTTTCACCAGACACTAAGGAAGACAGTGTGTGATTATGAGCCATGTGGTCAGAATGAAGTAGTCAGGCACTATTGATTTTTATTTTTCTGCTTTTCATTAGAGTCTAAAGCTAGAAATTTACTTTGCTTAGCTCTCTGGTCAAACATCAATAATATTCAAAATTTAAAGGCAAGTTCACACCTGGTTCACACCTGGTTCATACCTGTTATCCTGAAAGCCAGAATGATGAGACAAGGAGAATTACCAGAAGTTCCAGGCAGTCTGGGCTACACCATGAGATCTAGACCAGCCTAGGCTACACAGTGAGTTGCAGCACAGCTTGGGTTACACCATAGGACAGCCAGGCTATAGCGCAAGACCTTGTCTCAAAACAAAGCAAAACAAACGAACCAATGAATAAATGAACTAACTAACTAGCTAGCTAACTAACACAAAGTTTGAAATATTTAATTCTGGGCAGTTGGGGGCCTAAGTTTCTGCGGTGTGTCTTTCAGCAAAGAAAAAAATACATTAAGTCCTTGGGGATGAAAGTCCAATGCAAATGTTCATAACTTTTATTTTATTATTGTCCTCTCTTTCATTTCTCCTTTGCAAAGCCGTGCCTTTTCCCATTCAATTCCCGTTAGTCCCAGGCTAGCTGAGGCAGTCCACTTGGTTTCCATAGTACTGTCACCTGGGAAGCTGCAGGGTAATTATTTCTTCCATTTTGTCACAGGAAACACTCATTCTGCCCTGACATGCTCTCAGTCGCCACAGCAGCCCTGGTGCTCCAAAATAGACTAATTATGACTGATCTTCGCGTAAGTCTGCTGCCATCCGCATCACAGCCTACCGTGCTGCCTCACTTACGCCTCTTCGTCTGTGAAGATGGCCTGAGAGCAGCTGACACACAGGATGAGTCTGATGTCTGTTTTCTATTTTTGAAAAAGACCCAAAACCACCGGACCCTAGACCAGTCTGCCACTCAAGTGAAGCAATCCTGTCATTAGTGACTGAGTGTCTTTTTGAGCTGGCAGGCCTCGGAGGAGAACCAGAGAGTAGAGGCTGGCAGCTAAGAGAGTGCTAGGTCCATGAGCCCCATCCATTAAGCAGTTTGCTGTGTGGGGGAGATGCAGAAAACATTTGCGTTGTCCCTGCCATGGGGAGTTTTCACTAGGCCTGCAAAATGAGTTAAGCTCATGGTCACAAATTCCCAACGTTTCCTGACTTTATCTGGGAGCTGGGAGCAAGTTTCTATTGACCTCAGATGGGTATTGATAACAAGCCAAAGAAACTCCTCCACCCCAAGTCTAGAGGGCTGAACCACTGTGCTTTGGGGGTGTTATTCGCAGGGTCATGGGTAAGAGGTTACCTACAGGAAGAGCTGAGTTGAAGGTAGCTGCTTCACTGAAAAGCCTACTCCATATGGGTGAGATTCAAAATGGCACCCTAGTGCCCCTGTATAATATTCGGGCAGCTGTGCTTCTTACCAGTTAAGATCACCACGAGGTAGAATTTGGGACCATTTCTGAAGCTATTAGAAGTTAGGAAAACAGGAATGTAATCTTGGATTGACCCAGATAGAAGCTTTCTCTTGTTTTCTGGTAAATGGTGCACAATCCTTACTTTTCTCTATGGCACACAGTCAACAAGAGCTAGAGGAGATGGCCAGCCAGGCTCAAACTCCTGCAGGCTGTTTGCTATCAGAGAGCATATTAGCTGTGGACATACAGAACGCAGTGTACACGAGGGAAGAGCATGTCTGGTATTATGTGTGGACAAATTACTGCTCTGAATAACAATAAAACTACAATTTTCACTGAGAATTTTTGTTGAAAATTAAGTATATATAGCATATATATACTGTAAGATCCAAGAAAGACAGACATCACACACATATGCATTGGGAAAGAGAATTGTCTATAATTCTAATGCCCAGGCAGAACCCTATTAATTACTGGTCTTATAAATTGAAGTAGTTTGACTTTTGCCTTATTTATTTAACAAGGTCAATAAGCTTTTTCAAGGTAACTAAAATTCACCACAGACACCATTTTAATGTATGCATAATTATCCTGCGATCTCTGTCAACCCCTTCACTGGCATATGCAACTTTGCTTGTGTACCTAGCACTGCCATGGAAGGTATTCAGCAGAGGAAGTATCATGATAATTTATCTCTCCTTTTAAAATTAGCATTTATCAATTGTACAAAATAGTGGGTTTCATCATGCCATGTCCACAGCTATATGAAATGTACTTTGATTATATCCTCTACCCTTTCTTGTTCCTAGTCCCCTCCTGATTATCCCCTTGCTATTTCCAAAAAGTCCCCTTCCTATTTTCATGTCTTTAAAAAAACAAATCTATATTCAACGTAGGAGACGAAAAGTGAAGTGTCTGTTTTCTGGCAGTTTACTATCAAACACAGGAGTCGAATGTTTGGGTGGTGGATGGGAATTCATCATATTTTCTTTCAACATGTATTTTTTCCATGACTAATAACAAAACATTAGGGGATAGCAATGTACTGATTTACCATTTGCACGTAATTTTAAAGATCTACCATTCTAATACCTGAAATGGAGCCACTAGTGGAAAGACAGAAGTAACTTCGGGGATGCTAACACATGTTCCCAAGTTATCCCCGAGAGATTTGCACCAATAGTGACCAGGGCAGAGCCTCAGTCGACCACACCATCACAGATGACGATTGATGGTTTGGGAGGCAGCTTTCTGCTTTTATTAAGAAAAATAGTATCACGCAATTTCTTTGGTGAGGAGTAAGCTTGAACACATCAAAGTTTTCTGTTAGCTCCTTGTACTTCCCTCTTGAACTGTAACTTTGATCCATTTTCCATTGAAACTTCAATGTTTTCTCATGCCCCTGAGTAAATTTCAATTTAATAATTTTTGTGGGCGACACATCCTACATCTACATTTAAAGGTTTGTGGTGTGAAGCAGTCACCCTGGCCTCACATGGACCTTTCTCCAGAGGGGACCTGGGAAAAGCTGTTTCTTCTGGCATTTTCTCTAAATGACATGCCATTTCTTCCTTTTTGTCTTTTGTTTCTGTTGTCAAGCTTACTAACACATGTGATTTATATGCGTTTTAACTGTGAAGTTTGATTGCTTTCTAACTGTGGTTAAAAACCAACAAAATTTATCCCCTTAACTACCACTTCACAACTTAGAACACTGACTAGATACATACTGTTGGGCGAAAGATCTTTAAAATGTTTCAGCATGCAAAATTAAAACTGTATCTGCTGAACAATTTTCCATTTCTTCCTCTGCCTTGCTTTTAGTGATGACAATTCTACATTGTGCTTCCATTAATTTAGCTATTTTATAACCCTCAGGAAAGTGGAATTGTACAGTATTTGTCTTTTTCTGACCAGCTTATTTCTCTTCTCATAGTGTCTTAGGTTTCATCTATATTATAATACATGATGGGAACTTTTCATTTTCAAGGCTGCATAATATTCCATTGTGTGTTTAGACTTTGGAGGTTGCCTTCACGTAAGATCTTGTGATAACGCTGTAATGGCCATGAGGTCATAGATCATTAAGCTTTTGCATTCAGTTCTTTAGTATAAACACCCAGAAATATGATTACTGGAGTATATGATAATCCTGTTTTGAACCCAGGGCCTTGTGAATGCCAGGCAAGGGCTCCACCACTGAGCTATATCTCTAGCTCCTGTTGTCAGTGTATTGGGGAACTTCTACTAAGTAATACGATTTCACACATACTTCCTGAAGTTTTGAATTTTATACTTTAAGAAACAGATTTTTCATACTCTGAAAAACGAGCTTCAATAAAAAAAACAATCTAGCATCTTAATTTCTAACTCTGCTGTTTTCCACGAATATTTATACTACAAATGGTGGCGAACTTACATTGTTTATTCAGTTTCTTTTCCTGCAGAACTTTTGTTTTTCTAGGAGATAAGGGTTACTTTATTTTTGGTGCCTAGTAGTTTTTCATGTATTTATCATCGATTTATGGCAGATTCACTTGGAGGAAACTTGTTCTCCTGGTAGCCATGTACCTCAGGGAACTTGCTCATCACACACTTCTTTCCGGGAGACATATGTCAGGCAGCCTGCTCGTCACACACATCTTCTCTTGTTGCCATGCTTGCTCCTCTACTTGCTTGAACCTTCTGTGGAGATAGGATTTTAGAGACTGCTTCCCACAGTGATTCCTCTTCTCATTTCTCGCCTGTGTTGATCCCCTGTTTCCTGAAGGCAATCACTGGCTATTTCATTTACATTTAGAAGCTATATGTCTTTATTAAAAAATTAGTTGTTTTTTTAACTAAAGAGTATAAATAAGTTGACAACTCAATCACTGTAGAAGACTGCAGGGTTTTAAAATATTATAGTTGGTTGCTTTTTTCATGTTCTTGTTAATGTAAGTGCCTCTTTAAAAAATAACAGTTTTTTTTCATACAATACATTCTCATCATAGTTTCCCCTCCCCCAGCTTCTCCCACATGCTTCCCTCCTCTCCCCACCCCCCATCTCTATGCCCTTAACAGGCAAACAAAAGCAAACTAGGATTTTTTTTTTTTAAAAGAGAAAACACAAGAAATGCTCACAACCAAAACATACACAAATGCAAAATCAGAAACCATAATATACAAGCGAAAGACAAGTAAGACAAAAATGTCCGAGCAGAGCATTAGGATAGAAGAGGATTGGGGAAGCTGGAGGGACGGCTCAGCTGTTGGAAGTGTTTGCTGCTCTTCCAGAAGATCTGAGCTGGGTTCCCAGAACTCACATCAGGTACCTCACAAGCAACTGTCTGCAATTCCATCTCCAGGAGATCCAACATCTTCCTCTTGTCCCTGCTGCCACCTGCACACACACACACACACACACACACACACACACACACACACACACAC
>JADRCC010580625.1:0-10083 GCA_019843855.1 Hylomyscus alleni
GCATTTTCTGAGACATTCCGTGAGCAACCTAAATAAATAAATAAATAAATAAATAAATAAGGCATACCAGTGTGCTACTAAAATAATTACTAGGACGCATTGCTGGGTAAAATAACTGTACAGAACGACACACTTGCTAGTCTATCAATTCTTTTCATTCACATTTTTAAAATTTTTTAATTTAAAATTTTTTATTTTTGAGATTATAAAATAATTACATCCTTTTCCTCTTCCCTTTCCTCGCACACACTCTTCCTTGCTCTGTGGTTTTGTTTATATGTAACAGGCAGAGGGGTTTGCTTGGTTGTGCACAGAATGTGTTTGTGAAGAGTCACAAGACACACATCACACTGCTTCTATGGAAAGGAACTGTCTGTGTCTGGGTGGGGGGTAAGGGAGGCTGACGGCACTGTTTCCTGCAATATTTTGGAGGAATCTGCTCATTTTAGCGTTTCACTCAGGATCCAGAAAAAATACTTACTAGCTCTGGTCTTTGCCACAGCACACGCTTTGCTGAGGACCATGTACATAAGACTTTGCTTGCCCACTGGAGGCTGTGGACTGTGGTTGGCCCTTCAGAGTAGCTCCTTAGCACTAAGATCACAAGACACAACCCCACGGTGATTAACAGCTCTACCTGTCTTTGCAGCATCGTTTCTTTTACTCTCAAGAGCTCCTTGTTGGATCTCTTCTCAGTTTGTTTCAGTGGGCTCATTCCTTCCCTGAGCCCATTCTGTTTTAACATTTACTTCTGTTGTTGATAGGTAGTGGAGAGCAGAGGGCATTCTGGGAACCTGTCAGAGGTACAGTGGGATGTGCTCAGTGTCCTAAGTACAAGGATGTATTATTCTACAGGACAGGACTTGCTTGATAGATGCATTAGTTGTACATGCTCAAACGCTTTTCAAAGAAACACTGTAAATACAAAGGAATAACTGACACACCTAGAGTACTAGTCACTTGCCAATTCATGTTATTCAGCCATTTTACACATTTATCTTAAAGTTATTTTTTTAAATCTGTACAATTTTCCTTGATCCAAAGAAATAAAAAGCAAAAGGGTTCATGAATATAGTCAAAATTGCACAATTACTAGATGTGATTGGC
The DNA here is from genome assembly GCA_019843855.1 of Hylomyscus alleni. Taxonomy (NCBI): domain Eukaryota; kingdom Metazoa; phylum Chordata; class Mammalia; order Rodentia; family Muridae; genus Hylomyscus; species Hylomyscus alleni. Next base: position 1,108 of record JADRCC010580625.1, read on the forward strand.
ATGAAGTCAGTCGTTTATCATATTATTGCTCATAATGGCAAACTGAGATGCAAACCTGGTTGGCCTGATAAAGCCCAAATCTTTTACCACTCTATTTCTAGATACTTGGTAGCTATAAAAAGAAGCCACATTTTCCCCTGATCCCTTCTGATCTAACATCAGCTCTAGGCTTATCTGATGAATAATCCGAGGCCAGCTGTGACTCACAGACCCTGTCCAAGCACTTGGCTCTGTCAGCTCCTTTACTTCTCCAGACTGAAGGAGAAACCCGAACGGTAACCTTCCTGCCTCATCACTCCTAAGACCTTGGCATCTATCTATGATCCTCTCTGGCCTAGACGGCTTGCTGAGGAGCGGGCATGGAAAGGCAGAAGTCCAAGTTAGAATTACATAACAATAATAATAATAACAATAGCCCCTATTGTCTGATTAAGATCTGCGAATGTGGGTTAGTGATATAGCCTTTGCCTGGCATTCACAAGGACCTGGGTTCTGTTCCCAGAACCTCAATCAATCACTTAATAAGTAAACCATTCGTTAGAGCAAAGAAAGTGTTTGCTTATCCAAAATGGCTACACGTGTTGACTTTCCTTAGCAACTGAGTGTGCCACTGCCCCTTCAAATACTGCAGCCTGTGTTCTTTCTCTGTGTAGCTCTGACCTCACCTGCAGGTGGTCTGCCACTTTGTGGAAGCTGAGCTTGGTTCCTGAAGAACACAGTCTCTTGGGCAAGGTCAGAAACATCAGCTCTCACTATAGAGTCAGAACCTAACTAGCACAGCCCACCATGTTATAGAGCCATGAGCTATGCATAGCTTCTACACAATAGAGCTACCAAAGGCACCCAGAAAACTCAGAGGGCTTGTGGGAGGTAGAAAAAGAATGGGGGGGTTGTGCCTACTTGGCACGTGGAGGCTCCTCTATAGAAGCACAAGGTGAATCAAACTAGACAACTCCTGTGGGGCTGGAGAGCAGAGGAAAGAGGAGTCACCAATACACACAGGAAAAGATGAAGGAGCTGGCAGGTACTAAGCCCTCTTGTACCCCAAACCCTTCAATACCATTAGCATCTGAATACGCAGCACTAAGAAACTCGACGGAGGTTCTGAGTGATACAAGACTATCTCAGAAACAGTCTGAATAGATGTCTTCTCTTTATATAGTACTCATTTTTTGGATACTTCATATGGTACTCAGTAATTTTGTACCCAGGTCTAATAATATGGAAATGTTTCTTCTTCTTCTCCTCCTCCTCCTCCTCCACCTCACACAAACAAACTCTTTGTGTTTCTCTTTGAGTCACAGTCTTGGGCAAGATGAACATCACTTCTCAGCCAGGAAGAGCCTTTATTATTAAAAACACACAGACATTATTTTCAGCTAAGTAACTTTAAGATATGTGAACAAAATGTTTTGGTAATAAAAATTTATCTTAAGCCCCAAATATCAATTTGCTTAAGACTTGGTAGAGTTTTAAGAGTTATTTTCTAAATATTCTTGTGGTACCTACAAAAAAACAGCTCCATTGTAATGCCTTTAAAATATAAGCCCTAAAAACCCCAGATTCAAGAGCATGCGTTAGTACTTTCTTATTGTGAAGAAATATCCCTAGAAATTGTGACTAAACTAAATTTGCAGCCTTGAAAACTCTCACTCTAGTCTGACCCTCTAACAGCCAACTAAACATCAATTAAATTTCTCACATTTGGCTGACTCATACCCCGCAGCCCTCACATAGAGTGTAACTTACCACACAGACTTTGGGAATAAATGCAGCTCCCACCCAGCCTTGTCCTCATCCTCACTACAATTCTTTGTGACCCCATTTTCTGAACATTGCAGTGGATGTCTACTATTCTGGTCTCCCTCCTTTCCAGTACCCCCTACCCCACCCCTAACCCCAGACTTTTTGCCTTCTCAGCTCCAGCCTCAGCGGCATCCCTACCTTAGCAGCCATAAATTGGCAAAATGGTAACAGAACCAAGGTTCTGTAGCCTACCTTGACCACTCCCCCCCCCTTGGCTTGCTCCCAAGCCACTTGTGTATCTTCCTGTTCTGCACAAAAGCCCTACTGTGGCCCACCAATGCCTCTGCTTGAGTTACTTTCTCTCTGGGACACTTGCCTCCCAACTCTGGTTTGCTGAAAATTCCTTCCTTTTTCCAGACCCAGTGGATTGAACGCTCAGGTACCCAGGTCTGGTCCCTACTGAGAGGTGCTGTTTCTCCAGAGGCACCGAGACAGCACCAGGCACCATATTGCGTTTGACTTTAGAGTCATTCACTGTGGCCTCATCATTTCATTATTGCTAATTCATAAAACAAGCCATATATTTCTGGGATACTTTAATATCTTTATCACTTCTATAGGGTTCAAAGTAAAGGGTTAAAGGTATATAACTAGCTGCCCAGAAATACTCCATCTGTAAGAGAAATCCAAATACTGCACTATCATACTCCAAGGCAGGTCTTAACTCTAGGTCATCATGGCTCCGGACTGTCGGCACCTGTGTAGCCTGGGAACTGGTTAGTAAATTCTTAAGTCTTACCCTGCTGGTCTAGTGAGTCAGTCAATCATTCTGGGTGAGCTCTTCCATGAGTCTAGTGTGAATTAAACTGAGAGAAATATTGTTTTGAGAAAATGACAGTAAATCAGACTGGAGCAGGTAAACTGGGGTCTGAGGAACTCTTCATCATCCAGCCACCTGTAAGTCCACCCTCACATCTCAGGCTTTACTGCCCTGGAGTTGAAAGCAAAAGGCAGAAATGCCCCTCCGTGTGTTGGGTCTGTCACTGGTCTGTGATCCAAACTGCCTGGAAAGGTATGGCAAAAGGATTGAAGTTCAAGGCTAGCCCGAGTAACTTAGCAGGACTCAGTCTAAAGCAAATTCATCTAAGAAGGCTGGAGTATACACAGCTCAGTGACAGAGTGCTTTCCTTGCACATGTGGAAGCCTTGGGCTTAATCCTGAAAAAAAAAAGTGAAAGAATAAACAAAAGAAAAGGAAAAGAAAGGGAAAATGGTTCTCCTCGGCTCCTCAGAAGAAAGGGATTATAGCTTTTCTCCTAACCTCTTGAAGACTTCAGTTCCTCTGCCACTGAAGAAAGAGAGTCAGCTAGGCATGAGCCGTAGATAAGCCCATTTTCTGTTGCTGCAGCTTGACATCACTGAATCAAGAATTCATAAAGAATAAAGGTTCATTAGCTTATGGCTATGGAAGGTAGCTCCGTCCTGTGAGCACCTTCCTGCTGGAGGGTACTCTCTACAGAGTCACAAGCCGACAGAGGACATCACAGACAGAACCAAACTGAATTTTAAGACAGACCCACTTGTAAAGTAACCCATGAGCCCATCGATTTCTCTGTGTATGACTAGGCCATTCCATTCACAAGACCAGTCACCTCCTAAATATCCCAATGTGGTCCTGCCTCTAAATACCACACAATGAATGGAGCTTAAATTTCAGTAGGAGTTTTGTTGGGAACATTCAAACCAGAGCAGAGGGTCTTCCCTGGCTCAGTTTATTGCTTCAGTAGCATTCTAAGACTTAGCACCACTGTCTCTCATGGGCATGACCCAAGCAAGGATCTGAGTATCCAAAGTAGGCAATGAAAAGCAAGCTTCCCTTGGAGTGGCGAGAAGGAGAAGTCCTTCTTCCGCTCTGCCCCAGGTCACCAGCTTTTCTGGCTTTGCTCCATCCCACATTACTGAGGGAAATCAACTTCCTTTGTTGGTTCTAATTAATTGATTTACTTTTGGTGGGATGAACTAAAGTACCCAGATCAGGGAGGTTTTATGGCGGTGTGTGATGGAAGTTAGTTATAAGTATTAGCTATAAACAGTTCTCCCATATCAAAAGCCTGGGCATGCTCCCAAGAACAGAACTTTCCACAGTAAAACATCATCTGATTTCAAATTACTCAAGAGGTCAAAGGCAATCAGAGTATGGAAACAGTTAGAAGTGCCATTTTGGAATATAGCCTTGTCCGACTGGGCTGGCCACTTCCAGAGCCCACAAACTTTCACCAGACACTAAGGAAGACAGTGTGTGATTATGAGCCATGTGGTCAGAATGAAGTAGTCAGGCACTATTGATTTTTATTTTTCTGCTTTTCATTAGAGTCTAAAGCTAGAAATTTACTTTGCTTAGCTCTCTGGTCAAACATCAATAATATTCAAAATTTAAAGGCAAGTTCACACCTGGTTCACACCTGGTTCATAACCTGTTATCCTGAAAGCCAGAATGATGAGACAAGGAGAATTACCAGAAGTTCCAGGCAGTCTGGGCTACACCATGAGATCTAGACCAGCCTAGGCTACACAGTGAGTTGCAGCACAGCTTGGGTTACACCATAGGACAGCCAGGCTATAGCGCAAGACCTTGTCTCAAAACAAGGCAAAACAAACGAACCAATGAACAAATGAACTAACTAACTAACTAGCTAACTAACACAAAGTTTGAAATATTTAATTCTGGGCAGTTGGGGGCCTAAGTTTCTGCGATGTGTCTTTCAGCAAAGAAAAAAATACATTAAGTCCTTGGGGATGAAAGTCCAATGCAAATGTTCATAACTTTTATTTTATTATTGTCCTCTCTTTCATTTCTCCTTTGCAAAGCCGTGCCTTTTCCCATTCAATTCCCATTAGTCCCAGGCTAGCTGAGGCAGTCCACTTGGTTTCCATAGTACTGTCACCTGGGAAGCTGCAGGGTAATTATTTCTTCCATTTTGTCACAGGAAACACTCATTCTGCCCTGACATGCTCTCAGTCGCCACAGCAGCCCTGGTGCTCCAAAATAGACTAATTATGACTGATTTTCGCGTAAGTCTGCTGCCATCCACATCACGGCCTACCGTGCTGCCCCACTTACGCCTCTTCGTCTGTGAAGATGGCCTGAGAGCAGCTGACACACAGGATGAGTCTGATGTCTGTTTTCTATTTTTGAAAAAGACCCAAAACCACCGGACCCTAGACCAGTCTGCCACTCAAGTGAAGCAATCCTGTCATTAGTGACTGAGTGTCTTTTTGAGCTGGCAGGCCTCGGAGGAGAACCAGAGAGTAGAGGCTGGCAGCTAAGAGAGTGCTAGGTCCATGAGCCCCATCCATTAAGCAGTTTGCTGTGTGGGGGAGATGCAGAAAACATTTGTGTTGTCCCTGCCATGGGGAGTTTTCACTAGGCCTGCAAAATGAGTTAAGCTCATGGTCACAAATTCCCAATGTTTCCTGACTTTATCTGGGAGCTGGGAGCAAGTTTCTATTGACCTCAGATGGGTATTGATAACAAACCAAAGAAACTCCTCCACCCCAAGTCTAGAGGGCTGAACCACTGTGCTTTGGGGGTGTTATTCACAGGGTCATGGGTAAGGGGTTACCTACAGGAAGAGCTGAGTTGAAGGTAGCTGCTTCACTGAAAAGCCTACTCCATATGGGTGAGATTCAAAATGGCACCCTAGTGCCCCTGTATAATATTCGGGCAGCTGTGCTTCTTACCAGTTAAGATCACCACGAGGTAGAATTTGGGACCATTTCTGAAGCTATTAGAAGTTAGGAAAACAGGAATGTAATCTTGGATTGACCCAGATAGAAGCTTTCTCTTGTTTTCTGGTAAATGGTGCACAATCCTTACTTTTCTGTATGGCACACAGTCAACAAGAGCTAGAGGAGATGGCCAGCCAGGCTCAAACTCCTGCAGGCTGTTTGCTATCAGAGAGCATATTAGCTGTGGACATACAGAACGCAGTGTACACGAGGGAAGAGCATGTCTGGTAATATGTGTTGACAAATTACTGCTCTGAATAACAATAAAACTACAATTTTCACTGAGAATTTTTGTTGAAAATTAAGTATATATAGCATATATATACTTTAAGATCCAAGAAAGACGGACATCACACACATATGCATTGGGAAAGAAAATTGTCTCTAATTCTAATGCCAGGCAGAACCCTGTTAATTACTGGTCTTATAAATTGAAGTAGTTTGACTTTTGCCTTATTTATTGAACAAGGTCAATAAGCTTTTTCAAGGTAACTAAAATTCACCACAGACACAATTTTAATGTATGCATAATTATCCTGCGATCTCTGTCAACCCCTTCACTGGCATATGCAACTTTGCTTGTGTACCTAGCACTGCCATGGAAGGTATTCAGCAGAGGAAGTATCATGATAATTTATCTCTCCTTTTAAAATTAGCATTTATCAATTGTACAAAATAGTGGGTTTCATCATACCATGTCCACAGCTGTATGAAATGTACTTTGATTATATCCTCTACCCTTTCTTGTTCCTAGTCCCCTCCTGATTATCCCCTTGCTATTTCCAAAAAATCCCCTTCCTATTTTCATGTCTTTAAAAAAACAAATCTATATTCAACGTAGGAGACGAAAAGTGAAGTGTCTGTTTTCTGGCAGCTTACTATCAAACACAGGAGTCGAATGTTTGGGTGGTGGATGGGAATTCATCATATTTTCTTTCAACATGTATTTTTTTCCATGACTAATAACAAAACATTAGGGGATAGCAATGTACTGATTTACCATTTGCACGTAATTTTAAAGATCTACCATTCTAATACCTGAAATGGAGCCACTAGTGGAAAGACAGAAGTAACTTCGGGGATGCTAACACATGTTCCCAAGTTATCCCCAAGAGATTTGCGTCAATAGTGACCAGGGCAGAGCCTCAGTCGACCACACCATCACAGATGACGATTGATGGTTTGGGAGGCAGCTTTCTGCTTTTATTAAGAAAAATAGTATCACGCAATTTCTTTGGTGAGGAGTAAGCTTGAACACATCAAAGTTTTCTGTTAGCTCCTTGTACTTCCCTCTTGAACTGTAACTTTGATCCATTTTCCATTGAAACTTCAATGTTTTCTCATGCCCCTGAGTAAATTTCAATTTAATAATTTTTGTGGGCGACACATCCTACATCTACATTTAAAGGTTTGTGGTGTGAAGCAGTCACCCTGGCCTCACATGGACCTTTCTCCAGAGGGGACCTGGGAAAAGCTGTTTCTTCTGGCATTTTCTCTAAATGACATGCCATTTCTTCCTTTTTGTCTTTTGTTTCTGTTGTCAAGCTTACTAACACATGTGATTTATATGCGTTTTAACTGTGAAGTTTGATTGCTTTCTAACTGTGGTTAAAAACCAACAAAATTTATCCCCTTAACTACCACTTCACAACTTAGAACACTGACTAGATACATACTGTTGGGCGAAAGACCTTTAAAACGTTTCAGCATGCAAAATTAAAACTGTATCTACTGAACAATTTTCCATTTCTTCCTCTTCCTTGCTTTTAGTAATGACAATTCTACACTGTGCGTCCATTAGTTTAGCTATTTTATAACCCTCAGGAAAGTGGAATTGTACAGTATTTGTCTTTTTCTGACCAGCTTATTTCTCTTCTCATAGTGTTTTAGGTTTCACCTATATTATAATACATGATGGGAACTTTTCATTTTCAAGGCTGCATAATATTCCATTGTGTGTTTAGACTTTGGAGGTTGCCTTCACATAAGATCCTGTGATAACGCTGTAATGGCCATGAGGTCATAGATCATTAAGATTCTGTGGATAACGCTGTAATGGCCATGAGGTCATAGATCATTAAGCTTTTGCATTCAGTTCTTTAGTATAAACACCCAGAAATATGATTACTGGAGTATGTGATAATCCTGTTTTGAACCCAGGGCCTTGTGAATGCCAGGCAAGGGCTCTACCACTGAGCTATATCTCTAGCTCCTGTTGTCAGTGTATTGGGGAACTTCTACTAAGTAATACGATTTCACACATACTTCATGAAGTTTTGAATTTTATACTTTAAGAAACAGATTTTTCATACTCTGAAAAACGAGCTTCAATAAAAAAAACAGAAATCTAGCATCTCAATTTCTAACTCTGCTGTTTTCCATGAATATTTATACTACAAATGGTGGCGAACTTACATTGTTTATTCAGTTTCTTTTCCTGCAGAACTTTTGTTTTTCTAGGAGATAAGAGTTACTTTATTTTTGGTGCCTAGTAGTTTTTCATGTATTTATCATCGATTTATGGCAGATTCACTTGGAGGAAACTTGTTCTCCTGGTAGCCATGTACCTCAGGGAACTTGCTCATCACACACTTCTTTCCGGGAGACATATGTCAGGCAGCCTGCTCGTCACACACATCTTCTCTTGTTGCCATGCTTGCTCCTCTACTTGCTTGAACCTTCTGTGGAGATAGGATTTTAGAGACTGCTTCCCACAGTGATTCCGCTTCTCATTTCTCGCCTGTGTTGATCCCCTGTTTCCTGAATCCTGTACCAAGCCTTAAAGCAATCACTGGCTATTTCATTTACATTTAGAAGCTATATGTCTTTATTAAAAAATTAGTTGTTTTTTTTGACTAAAGAGTATAAATAAGTTGACAACTCAATTACTGTAGAAGACTGCAGGGTTTTAAAATATTATAGTTGGTTGTTTTTTTCATGTTCTTGTTAATATAAGTGCATCTTTAAAAAATAACAGTTTTTTCATACAATACATTTTCATCATAGTTTCCCCTCCCCCAGTTTCTCCCACATCCTTCCCTCCTCTCCCCACCCCCCATCTCTATGCCCTTAACAGGCAAACAAAAGCAAACTAGGATTTTTTTTTAAAAGAGAAAACACAAGAAATGCTCACAACCAAAACATACACAAATGCAAAATCAGAAACCATAATATACAAGCAAAACACAAGTAAGACAAAAATGTCCGAGCAGAGCATTAGGATAGAAGAGGATTGGGGAAGCTGGAGGGACGGCTCAGCTGTTGGAAGTGTTTGCTGCTCTTCCAGAAGATCTGAGCTGGGTTCCCAGAACTCACATCAGGTACCTCACAAGCAACTGTCTGCAATTCCATCTCCAGGAGATCCAACATCTTCCTCTTGTCCCTGCTGCCACCTGCACACACACACACACACACACACACACACACACACACACACACACAC
>JADRCC010580657.1:0-15337 GCA_019843855.1 Hylomyscus alleni
TCAATCCACCCAGGGCCCTTTCGGAGGGTCCCCTCTCTTCAGTCCACCCTCGACCCAGCAGAAGGTTCTCTCTCTTCAGTCCATCCAGGGCCCAGCCGAGGGTCTTCTCCCTTCAGTCCACTGAGTGCCCAGCAGAGGGTCCTCTCTTCAGTTCACACAGGAGCCAGTGGGGTGTCTTATCTCTTCTGCAGTCCACCCAGGTCCCAGAGGAGTGTCTTCTCTCCTCTTCAGTGCACATAGTACCCACCAGGGGGCCATCTCTCTTCATTCTATCCAGGATGAATAGGGTCCTCTGTCATAAGTACACTCAGGACACAGCAGAAGGTCCTCTCTCCACTTACGTCCACCCAGAACCCAGCGGAGGATCCCCTCTATTCAGACCACCCAGCACCCAGAAGAGGGTCCTCTCCAGGCTAAAGAAGACCCATGGAGGGTCCTCTCTATTCATTCCACCCAGGACCCAGCAGAGCATCCTCTCCCTTCAGTCCACACAGGACCTGCCATGCCCTCTTGTCTACACCAGTCATATCCAAACAATCGGGGGTAAAAACCTGATGATGGCCCCAAAAGAGAGCTTGCTCCTCCTGGGTATTCAGATACTCGCTGGCATCCCATAACTCAGACGTGTTCCAGATTAATCTTTCCAATCATCAACATGCTCTCTTATTTAGGCATAAAGGTACTCCAAGTAATGATTCATAACTGACTAAGATTGGGTGTCATTTCCTAGCCAGCACAATGTTTCCAACATATCCTAATTCTATTCCAAGCTGTCCTTAGCTTGGAATTGCTCTCAAGGAATCTGCCTTATCAGATAGAATGTCCTCAGAGTTAGCAACAGAGGTCAGGCACCATGGTTTACTGTTAACATAGTTAGAATTCTCAGGGCAGTCCCACAGAAGTAATAACTGTTGTATATACTAGAGAGTAATCCAAGGCCTTCCCTCACTCAAAGGCATTAGCTAGAACTGTTAGGTCACCAGCAAGACCCAGAGAACTTTATAGCCCCAGCAGGAAGAGCTCAACTTCTATTGCACTTGTTTCACACCTGGTTACCAAATCCTACGACCTTGACGTAGTGCTCACTTGCCTAAGTGACCTCAGTCTTGTGCCCCTTGCTGTAACCTCCGCACACCTACGTGACTCTTGTCAGCTGCCCTGCTTGCTGTATGCCATATAAGCCTGGTTTTCACTTTGTGCTCTCTCTGGCTCTTGCTCTCTTGCACTTGCTCTCTCCCACTCACCGACTGAGATAGACTAGGATCTAGATTCATGCAGTTCGCAGTCCCCCGGGCCCAGAGCGCTTGGGCCCGGGGGATGCAGCACCAGTCCAGAGGGGATGGCTGCTGCTTTAGACCCAGTGTATTTCAGGTAGCCTCAGATTTACCTCAACTACTGAGCTGCCAGATTTATCATTTATCATTTGCAATGACTGTAAAAGTCTGATGCCATTTTAAAGAAATACATTCAGATTCACCACACCCTTGGGTTGGCTCTGTTTGTCATTCTTTGCCTACGTCTCGCCGACCTGACTAGGACCCTGTTTCTCCTACGGGTTGAGGGAGGCCCAGATGGGCTGGCCAGCAGCAGGTGGCGCCCAGAACAGGGACTCCAGCAGGTAAAACTTTTTTCTTCTTTCTTTCCTTCCTCTCTTTTCTTATTTCTCAGACAAGGCTAGGATCTCACAAAGAGTTCTGCAGACTCGCTGGTAAAGGATCACCAGTTATGGCGAGTAATCGATTAACCATGGGGCAATCAGAATCAAAAGGAAAACGGTTGTTTTTGTCGGTCTTCAAGCACATGTTATCAGGTCGAGGTTTGAAAGTTTCGTATAAATCTTTACAGGAATTATATGACTTTGTACAAAAAATTAGTCCTTGGTTTCCGGAGGAGGGAAGCTTGACATTAGAAGATTGGAAGTGAGTAAGTATAGATATGAAGAGGTTTCGTGAAAAGAACTCATCTAGAGATATTCCTAGTCATGCCCTTGTTCTGTGGCAACAAATGAGAGATTTACTAACTGAAAAATCAGATCTGGAGTTTTTAGTGGAGGAAGCACCTTCAGAATCTCCAGATGAGATAGAGGCAAAGCCCTCCGCCACAAATAAAAAAAAAACCTTATAAGACTAGCAGAGTAAGGGAAAAGTGTTAAATTGTTAAAGAAAATAGCAGGGAGGAAAGTAGTGATGCAGATGGTAGTGATGAGTGAGACTCAGATGAAGAAAGTGCAAAGTATGAATTAAGAAAGGAACGTTTCTCTGAGTGCAGTAGGAATCAAATAGCCGTCTCTAACTGGCAGAGTTTACCTCTGCCTGCAGCTAAATCCACAGCACTTTCAGGAGTCAGACAGAAGCAAGATGAATCATATGAAAGTTTTGTAGCTAGAGTGGAAGAGTCAGTTTCTTGGATGCTTCCTCCTTTGGAAGGGACTTATATATTGTTAAAACAGTTGGCTTTGGAAAATGCGAATACCCTATGTCAAGACCTGATCAGACCTATTTGAAAGATAGGCTCCCCACAAGACTATATTCGAGCCTGCCTAGATACCTCACCAGCGGTGGTAAATTAACCACGCTGTAGCTAAGAAGGGACAGAAATTCAGCGCATATGTTAAAAGTACCTATAGAAAGGGAAAAAGTCTTCAGGAGAGTGAAGTCACATGTTTCGGCTGTGGGGAACCGGGACACCTGAGGAAAGACTGTAAAAGTCCCTCAGGAATCAGGAAATAAGAACACTTCTCCAGGTCCTTGCCTGGATTGTGGTAAAGGAAACATGAATGTAAATGAACGTTCCATAAAGATGGGACTCTGCTCGCAAAAAAGGCGGGTAAAATGAGTAAGACAAAACATTCCTCAGGAAACAAGAAGGACTTTCCTCCGTGTCTCTGCCCACTCTGTGGTAAAGGGAGGCACTGGAGGAATGAATCAAAGTTCCATAAAAATGAAGCTCTGCTCATTGAAGAAGCAGGTGAAAAATAGATAAGAAACTAGTCAGGCAGTGGTCGCATACCATGCCTTTAATCCCAGCACTTGGGAGGAAGAGACAGGCAGATTTCTAACACACTGTAATGGTGTGAATCAGCCAAGAGGGCTGAAATCTGGATAGACAACTCCAGCTAGAGTTTTACAGCCACTTAGAATAATCTAAAGGCCATGTTTTAAGTTGCAGGCCATACACCACATAGTAGAATTTTAGTTTAGTAGCTGCTTAATATCATATAATAGCTATACTTATAAATCATTTAGTGGGTTATTAAATATCCCACCAAAAGATAATATCACCTGGTACTTTATGAAGAGAATGGTAAAGGCACTGTGTCATGTAGATAATCAGTTAACACCATGATTTTACTTTCCAGAGTACTGGCTTGCTCTGTGAAGTTATCTCAAAATGACTAGGCTTGCTAACTATAGTTCAAAAGCAGGGAGACATTTTAAAAACTTTGTAAGATGAATGTAATATTTTTAGTATTGATTTTAAAGAGTATAGATTGTTTAAAATTGGGTTTTACTTTCTAAACGTTATGGTTATAGCCTAATACATAAGAAATTAAGAAAGTAAAGTTAAAATTGCCAGTGTTCCATTGGCTGCAATTTGCAATCTGATCGCAAGTTTAAGAATCTTAACTCACCTTTATTTTGAAATTAAGATGGTTACAAGAAAGTTAAAAAGCAGCTGTGTCCAGTTGGGCCTGCTGCCATCTTTAAAAACAAGCTTAATTAGTTAAGAGTGGTAAAAACAAAATTTTAGATTGGAAAGGAGTTTGTGCCCTAAAACCAGTTCACAGACTTTCAAGCAGAGTTTCTTTTCGTTACAAGCAATGCTTTTACAGCACCGAGGTTATAAAAAATGTTTTGTGTAGGAATCAGCTTGAAACAGCAGAATTGCCCTTGAAATCTGACTTCACTACAAGAGGTGTAATCCTTGGGTGTGACTCAGGTGGTATGCTCATTGAAATACATTTGAGTTAATGCAAAAGCACACAGATGCTTCAATAAGGCCTGAGAGGCATTCCTTTTCGTTTTACAAACCAGGGCTACCTCAGGGAAATAGTTTTAAGATAAAACCAACATTATCACAGTTCTATCCAAGCGTGGTCCAAAGTAATTTTAAACTTGAGATTTATGTAGAGTCAATGAGGTCATAGAACTTATAGAAGCATTACAATCTGGTTTGCCTACTTCATGCAGAGTCATTGTGTATATAGGAGGTTGTTTTTCCCTCTAAAGAAAAGATGAGTTGCTTATTTTAAGTTACTTTAGACTCATCTTAAGCTCACCACTGGACTTAAATTAAGCCTTTAGTAGAAATTAACTGGTGAGACAAACAGCTTTTTGCAAAAACTAGAGGAAGTTTCTCATATTCTAAGTAAAGTTTTAGCATCCTATTATGAAGCTGCTGTAATAATAATGAGAAATTATATGATAAAGTCATGAAGGTATTTTAAAAAGAATGTCTTGAAAACCTGAAGAGACATCTATTTCTTCAATCAGCAATTAAATTGGTTATTGCAAAATATTAATTGATATTTGGCCTATTACATAATATGATTTTTAGACAAAATTAATAATTATCCAAAAGACAGATTGTTAAGATTTGCTTGTATGCATACTTTTATATTTCCTGTAAATTTATATATGCATCCCATGATAAAAAATACATTCACAGGCCTTCTATAAAAAAAATTATATGTGATTGGATCACATGTTTGACATAGATAATTAAATTATGTGCTATAGTCACTGTTTTTAAAGTGCTAAAATCAAACTCTTAATTTACCAATATACATATATATATAGCTCAGAAGTTTATAATTGCTTAAAGTTGTTCTTTTTAGATATTAATAATTCTCAAATTTTGCAATTATTCATGCTTATATAACTAAAGTTAAGAGAAAGTACTGTCCCTTTAGAAAAACTGCCTAGACAAGACCCTTAAGGCAATGCTACAGCAAATTTATATCCCAGGCAGGTTATAGACTTTACACAAAAACAATTGGTCATATAATTTTATTCTTTACATCATCATAATATTAATGGCTTGTGATAATTTGATATTTCTAAAAAATATTTCTGATTGTAAAAAATAAAAATAAAATATGCACATGTAACTATTGATACCTTTTCAAGCTTTCTAGTTACAATTGCCTTAACAGGAAAGGCTACAAAAAATGTAATTATTGCCTACATTAATTTTCTATGTTTGGTGTTCCTAAATAGATTGAAACAGATTATGGAACTGACTATTATAGTCAAGCATTTGAGATGTTTTGTTAACAATTTAATGTTGCTCATATTACTGAGATTTCCTAATGTTCTCAGAAACAAGTAATTGTTGGACATGCACATTGCACTCTGTTTAAAAACAGAAAAAGGGGGAATTGCATCCCTGTGCACATTATTTAAAAAAATTTAGATGTCAAAGACCTCTCTGAAAAATCCATGACATCCTACAACCAGGCATAATTATGCCTAGGTAAAATGAAACAACCTTTTAACTGGAGCCTAGAGAAGGCCCAGATGCCTTTATCACCTTGAGAAGAGGGTGTATTTATGTTCTTTTCACAGAATGCAGAATCCCCAATCTAGATTCCAGAAAGAATCCAACCAGTCCTGCAACTCCTGCTCACAAAGACTCGCTGAGAAGAGGAGGGAGAAGAACAAGGGAAGCAGATATGCACCACAGACTGCAACAACCAGAACTACTAATGCTGCTGCTATTCAGCCAAATTGGTTTGGATTTATTGCTGCTAATATGAATTTTTTCTTGTGTCTCTTATGCCTATGCTATGTTGTTTATAAGTTAGGTTAGCTACTAAGTGTCATACCTCATTTCAGTATATTTATGTCACACCTTTACCTTATAACTCATCAATGGATTGGGAAAAAACTAAGGCCCATTTGGAGAGAGTGTGATAGGATACATATATTTCCCACAATATGAAACAATTGAAGGCAGAAATTTCAGATATTAGCAAAAGTCATTTGGATACTTGGAACATTGATGAATTGGCCAAGGATTTAAAAAACAATCTAAGCACAATGATCCCTTAGACTGGGTTCAGTATATAATCTTGCTTGCTATTATTAATTGACATTTTAGATCCCTAGCCACTATGAGGGGGGATCTTCTGGAACTTCATTTTAAAAAATAATAAAAAAGGGGGAAATGCCATGCCCTCTTGATTACACCAGTCATATCCAAACGTTCGGGGGTAAAAGCCTGATTAAGGATGAGATGCGATATGACCCCAAAAGAGAGCTTGCGCCTCCTGGGTATTCAGATAGTCGCTGGCATCCCATAACTCAGATGTGATCCAGATTAGTCTTTCCAATCATCAACACGCCCTCTTATTTAGGCATAAAGTTACCCCAAGTAATGATTCATAAATGGCTAAGATTGGGCATCGTTTCCTAGCCAGCACAATGTTTCCAACATATCCTAATTCTATTCCAAGCTGTCCTTAGCTTGGAATTGCTCTCAAGGAATCTGCCTTATCAGATAGAATGTCCTCAGAGTTAGCAACAGAGGTCAGGCACCATGGTTTACTGTTAACATAGTTAGAATTCTCAGGGCAGTCCCACAGAAGTAATAACTGTTGTATATACTAGCCTCAGATGTACCTCAACTACTGAGCTGCAGATTTATCATTTATCATTTGCAATGACTGTAAAAGTCTGATGCCATTTTAAAGAAATACATTCAGATTCACCACACCCTTGGGTTGGCTCTTTTTGTCATTCTTCGCCTACGCCTCGTCGACCTGACTAGGACCCCGTTTCTCCAGTGGGTCGTGGGAGGCCTAGATCGGCCGGCCTGCGGCAAGGACCCAGCAGAGGACCCTCTATCTTCTGTCCAACAAGGGCCCAGTGGAGGGTCCTTTCTTTTCAGTTCACCCAGGACCTGGTGGAGGATCATCTCTCTTCAATCGACCCAGGACCCTGTTGAGGATCCTCTATCTTCAGTCCACACAAGACTGAGCAGAGAATCCTCTTTCACCTTCATTCAACACAGGACCCAGTGGAGGGTCTTCTCTCCTCTACTGTCCACACCAGACCTACCGGAGGGTCCTCTCTCCTCTTCAATAGACCCTCGTCCCACCAGAGGGTCCTCTCTCTTCTGTAGTCCACCCCAGTCCCAGCAGAGGGTCTTCTTTCTTATTCAGTGCATCGAGGACCCAGCGAGGGGTCCTCTCTCATCATTCCACCTAGGACACAATGTAGGGTCCTCTCTCTTGAGTTCATTCAGGACTCAGCAGAGGGTCTTCTCACTTGAGTCCAGACATGACCCTTTGGAGGGTCCTCTCTCTTAAATCCACACAAGACCGAGTGGAGGGTCCTCTCTCAACTTCATTCAACACAGGATCCAGGAGAGGGTTTTCTCTCTTATTCAGGGCACACAAAACTAATCAGGGGGTCGTCCCTCTTCAGTCCACATGGGACACAATGTAGGGTCCTCTCTCTTCAGTCAACCTAGGACTCAGCAGATGGTCCTCTCTCTTCAGTCTAAAGAAAACCCGCACAGTGTCCTCTCTGTTCAGTCCACCTAGGAAGCAGCAGAGGGTCCTCCCGCTTCAGTCCACCCTGGGACCAGCGGAGAGTCCTCTCTTCAGTCCATCCAGGGCCCAGCCAAGGGTCCTCCCTCCTCAGTCAACACAGGACCCAGTGGAAGGCCTCTATCTATAGTCAACCCAAGATCCAGTGAAGGGTCTTCTCTCTTCAGTCCTCCCAAGACACATCGGAGGATCCTCTCTCTTCAGTTCACCCATGGCCTAGTGGAGGGTCTTCTCTCTTCAGTCCACCCAGGACATACCAGAGAGTCCTCTATCTTCAGTACACCCAGGCACCAGCAGAGGGTACTCTATTTTCAGGAAACACAGAGCCCAGCGCAGAATCCTCTCTCTTCAGTCCATCCAGCACCCAGCAGAGGGTCCTCTCTCTTCAGTCCAACGAAGACCCACAAAGGGTCCTGTCTCTTTAGACTACACATGACTGAGCAATGGGTCTTCTCTCCTCTACCGTCCACCCCAGACCTAGTGAAGGGTCCTCATTCCTCTTCAGTCACCCAGGAGACAACAGAGGGTACTTTCTCCTCTTAGGTCCACCCAGGAACCAGTCGATGGTCTTCTCTCCTCTTCAGTGCACCCAGGACCCATCGGAGGGTTATTTCCTTTCAATCCAACCAGGGCCATTTTAGAGGGTCCTCTCCCTTCAGTCCACTGAGTGCCCAGTGGAGGGTATTCTCTTCAGTCCACACAGAACCCAGTGGAGGGTCCTCTCTCTTCAGTCCACACAGCACCCAGAAGAGGGTCCTCTTTTCAGTCCACCCATGGCCTAGCAAAAGGTCCTCTCTCCTCTACTGTCCACTCCAGGACTAGAGGAGGGTCCTCTCTCCTATTCAGTCCACCTGGTACTTAGCAGAGGGTCCTCTCTCTTCAGGCCAATGAAGACACGTGGACGCTCCTATGTCTTCATTCCATGCATGACTCAGTGAAGGGTCCTCTCTACTCTACTGTCCACAAGGGACTCAACTTAGGGACAATCTCTTCTTCAGTCCACCCAGTACCCAACAAGAAGTCCTCTCTCCACTTCAGTCCACCCAGGACACAACATAGGGTCCTCTCTCTTCAGTTCAACCAGGGGCCTGCAAAGGGTCCTCCCTCTTCAGTTGACCCTGGACCTAGAGGGTTGTCTTCTCTCTTAAGTCCTCCCATGACCCAGTGATGTGTCCTCTCTCCTCTACTGTTCACACTGGACCCAACCTAGGGTCCTCTCCCCTCTTCAGTCACCCAGGACCCATCTCATCTTCAGTGCACCCAGGACCCTGTGGAGTGTCTTCTATCCTTTTGAGTGCACCCAGGACCTATTGGGAGACCTCTCTCCTCTTCAGTCCACACAGGACCCAGCAGAGTGTCCTCTCTCTTCTGCAGTCCACCCAGGTCCCAGAGGAGGCTCTTCTCTCCTATTCAGTGAACCCAGGACCCAGCGGGGGGTCCTCTCTCATCATTCCACCTAGGACACAATGTAGGGTCCTCTCTCTTGAGTTCACTCAGGACCCAACGGATGGCCTTCTCACTTCAGTACAAAGATGACCTGTGGAGGGTCCTCTCTATTCGGTCCACCCAGCACCCAGCAGAGGGTCCTCTCTCTTCAGTCCAACAAACAACCTTGGAGGGTCTTCTCTGTTCAGTCCACTCAGGAAGCAGAGGAGGGTACTCTCGCTTCAGTCAACCCTGGGACCAGTGGAGGGTACTCTCTTCAGTCTACCCAGGACACAGAGTGGGGTCCTCTCACTTAAGTCCACCCATGACCCAGCGAAGGGTCCTCTCTCTTCTACAGTCCACACCGGTCCCAGCGGAGGGTCCTCTCTCCTCTTCAGTACACCATGGACCCAACCCGGGGGTTCTCTCTCTTCTTGATTCCACCTAAGATCCCCCGGAGGGTCTTCTCTCCACTTCAGTGTACACAGGACCCTGCGGAGGGTCCTCCCTCTTCAGTCAACACAGGACTCAGCAGAGCACCCTCTCCCTTAAATCCAACCATGACTCAGTGAAGGGTCCTCTCTCCTCTACCATCCACACCGGACCCACTGGAGGGTCCTCTCCACTCTTCAGCACACCCAGGACCCAGCAGAGGGTCCTCTCTCTTCAGTCCAAAAAAGACCCGCAGAGGGTCCTCTCTATTCAGTCCACCAAGGACCCATAGGAGGGTCCTCTCTCTTTAGGCCTCCCAGCACACAGCAGAGGGTCCTCGTTCTTCAGTCCAATGAAGACCCACTGAGGGTCCTCTCGTTTCAGTCCACGCATGACTCAGGGAAAGGTCTGCTCTCCTGTACTGTCCACCAGGGACTCTGTGGAGGGTCCTCTCCCCTCTTTAGTCCACCTAGTACACAGCAAAGGGTCCTCTCTCCTCTTCATTCCACCAAGCACCCAGTGGAGTGTTTTCTCTCCTCCTCAGTGCACCCAGCAGGGGGTCTTCTCTCTACAGTCCACCCATGACCTGGAAAAGGGTCTTCTCTCTTCTACCATCCACACCGGACCCAGTGTAGGGTCCTCTCTCCTCTTGAGTCCACCCAGGACCCAGCAGATAGTCCTCTTTCTACTGCAGTCCACCCAGGTCCCAGCAGAGCGTCCTCTCTCCTCGTCAGTACATCCTGGACGCAGCCAAGGGTCCTCTCTCCTCTATGGTACACCCCGGACCCAGAGGAGGATCCTATCTCTTCTTAAATCTACCCAGTACCCAGCAGACGGTCCTCTTTCCCCTTCAGTCCACCCATTACCCAGCAGATTGTCCTCTCTCCTCTTCATTCCACCCAGGACCCAGTAGAGTGTGTTCTCTCATCTTCAGTGCAACCATTGGGGGGGTCCTCTCTCTTCAATTTACCCATGACACAGCAAAGGATCTTCTCTCCTGTACCATCCACCCAAGACCCAGTAGAGGTTCTTCTCTGATCTTCATTCCAACCAGGACCCAACGTACGATACTCTCTCTTCAGTCCACCCAGGACCCATCGGAGTGTCCTCTCTCTTGAGTCTGCCCAGGACCAAGGGGAGGGTCCTCTCTCCTCTATGGTCCACCCCAAACCCAGCAGAGGGTCCTCTCTCCTCTTCAGTACATCCTAGACCCAGTTGAGGGTCCTCTATGGTCCATCCCGGACCCAGAGGAGAGACTTCTCTATGCTTCAGTCTACCCAGTACCCAGCAGAGGGTCCTCTCTCCCCTTGAGTACCCCCAGGGCACAGCAGAGGGTCTGCTCTCTTCAGTTCACCCAGGGCCCAGCAGAAGGTCCTCTCTTTTCAGTTCATAGAGGATCTTGTGGAGGGTCCTCTCTCTTCAGTCCACACAAGACTGAGCGGAGGGTCCTCTCTCATCTTCATTTAACACAGGACCCAGCAGAGGGTCTTCTCTCCTATTCAGGACACCAAAGACCCAGAGGAGGGTCCTCACTCTTCAATCCACACAGGACCCAATGTAGGGTCCTCTCTCTTCAGTCTACCTAGTGTCCAGCAGAGGGTACTCTCTCTTCAGTCCAACAAAGACACGTGGGACCACCCAGGTCCCTGCTGAGGGTCCTCTCTCCTCTTCAGTACATCCTGGACCCATCAGAGGGTCCTCTCTCCTCTATTGTCCACCCCGGACCCAGAGGAGGGTCCTCTCTCCTCTTCAGTACACCCTAGACCCAGCAAGGGTCCTCTCTCCTCTATAGTCCACCCCGGACCCAGAGTAGGGTCCTCCCTCCACTTCAATCCACCCAGTACCCAACAGAGGGTCCTCTCTCCTCTTCATTCTCCCCAGGGCACAGAGGAGTTTCCTCTTTCTTTAGTCCACACAGGACCCATGGAGGGTCCTCTCTCTTCAGTTCAACTAAGACCCGAAGAGCATCCTCTGTCTTCAGTCCATGCATGACTCAGGGAAGGGTCCCCTCCACTCTTCGGTCCACCAGGGACCCAGCAGAGGGTCCAATCTCTTCTTCAGTCTATCCAGTACCCAGTAGGTCTTCTCTCCTCTTTAGTCCACAGAGGACACAGCAGAGAATCCGCATTGGAGTGTCCTCTCTCTTGAGTGAACCCAGGACCAAGTGGAGGGTCCTTTTTCTTTAATCAACTCAGGACCCACCGGCCAGGGGTCCTCTCTTCTCTTCATTCAATCCAGGACCCAGGGTAGGGTCCTCTTTATTTTTCAGTCCACGCAGGATCCCGTAGAGTGTCCTCTCTCCTCTTCACTTCTTGGCGGCCCCACCAGAGGGTGCTCTCTTTCAGTCTACTCAGGATCCTAGGGAGGGTCCTCTATCCTCTTTATCCCAACCAGGAACAACAGGAGCGTCTTCTCTCCTCTTCAGTCCAACTAGTACCCAGCAGACGATCCTCTCTATTGAGTCCACTGAGGAGCCAGCAGAGGGTTTTTATTCCTCAGTCCACGAAGACCAGGGGGGGTGGTCTAATCTCCTCTCCAGTCCAACAAGATACCAGAGAGGGTCCTACCTCTTCAGTCAAACCAGGGCTCGGGAAGGGTCCTCTCTCTTCAGTCTACTCAGATGCCATGGGAGGAGCCTCAATCCTCTTGAGCCCACCCATGACCCAGCCGAGGGTCCTCTCTCTTCAGTCCATACATGACCGAGTTAAGGGTCCTCTCTTTTCAGTCCACCCAGGACTCGGTAAGGGTCCTCTCTATTCAGACCAGAGAGGACACAGCAGGGGTCCTCTCTCTTCAGTCCACCCAGGACCTATGGGAGGGTTGTCTCTCTTCAGTCCATTCATGAACAGTGGAGGGTCCTCTGTTTTCATTCCCCCCAAAACTCAGAGGAGGGTCCTCCATCCTCAGTCCACCTAGGACCCGGGGGAGTGCCCTCTCTCCTCTTCATTCCAACTAGGACCCAGTGGCGGGTCCTCTCTCTTCAGTCCACTGAGGACCCAGGAGAGGGTCTTTTTTCTTCAGTCCACCCGGGACACAGGGAAGGATCCTCTATCCTCTTCAGTCCATCCAGAACCCTGTGGAGGGTTCTCTCTCTTCAGTAAATCCAGGAATCAACTGGGTGTTCTCTCTATACAGTCCACCAGGGTCCAAGCAGTGGGTCTTGTCTCTTATGTCCACCCAGGATCCCAGGGTGTGGGGAAGGATGCTCTCCTCTTCAGTCCAAACAGAACCCAGTGGTGGCTCCTCATACTTCAGTCCATCCTAGACTTGGGGAGGGTCCTCTTTCCTCAGTCTATTTAAGTCCTATGGGAAGGTCTTCAATCACCTTCCATCCATCCATGACCCAGGGGAGGATCCTCTCTCTTCAGTTTGTCCATGACCGCGTGGAGGATCCTCTTTTTTCTGTCCACCCAGGACCCAGCGGTGGGTCCTCTCTCTTCAGTACATCCAGGACCAACTGGAGGAACCTCTCTTCTCAGTGGACACAACACCCACCAGAGAGTCCTCTTATCTCTTTAGTCCACCCAGTACCCAGCAGTGGGTCCTCTCTCTTCTTCATTTCAGCAATGACCCACCAGAGGGTCCTCTCTCTTCAGTTCTCCTGGGGAACCATGTATGTCCTCTCTCTTCAGTTCTCCCAGGACCCTGTGGAGTGTCCTCTCTCTTCAGTCCACAGAGGATACAGCAGGGGTTCCCCTCTCGTCACTCCACCCAGGACCCATGGGAGGGTCCTGTCACTTCAGTCCTTTCAGGGCCCAGGGGAGGGTTCTCTCACTTCAGTTCATCCAGGTTCCAGAGGACGGTCCTCTGTCTTCAGTCCACCTAGAACCAAGCGTAAGATCCACTCGCTTCAGTCCACACAGGACTGACTGGAGGGTCCTCTCTCCACTTCACTTCATGGCGGCCCCAGTGGAGGGTCCTCTCTTTCAGTCTACTTAGCACCCTAGGGAGGGTTCTCTCTCCTCTTCAGTCCCACTAGGACCCAGTGGAGGGTTCCCACTCTTGAGTCCACCGAGGACCCAGCAGAGGGTCTTTTTTCCTCAGACCACAGAGGACACAGGGTAGGGTCCTCTCTCCTCTTTGTTCCACCCAGAACACTGTGGAGGGTCCTCTCTCTTCAGTGAATACAGGACGCAATGGAGGGTCCTCTCTCTTCAGTCCACAGAGGATACAGCAAGGGGTCCTCTCTCTTCAGTCCGCCCAGGACCCATGCAAGGGCCCTCACTCTTCAGTCCATTCAATACCCAGCTGAGGGTATTCTGTCTTCATTCCACCCAGAACCCAGAGGAGGGTCCTCCTTCTTCAGTCTACCCAAGACCCAGTGGAGTGTCTTCTCTCCTGTTCATTTCAACTAGGACCCAGTGGAGGGTCCTCTGTCTTCAGTAAATCCAGGACCCAACAGAGGGTCCTCTCTCATTAGTCCACTCAGGTCCAAGCAGAGTATTCTCTCTCTTATGTCCACCCAGGACCCAGGGGGGGTCTACTCTCCTCTTCAGTAAACAAGATACCAGCAGAGGTTCCTAACTTTTCAGTCCACCCAGGACTAGGGAAGGGTCCACTCTCTTCAGTATACTCAAATGCCATGGCAGGGTCCTCAATCCTCTTGAGTCCACCCAGGACCCAGTCGAGGGTGCTTACTCTTCAGTCCGACAAGACTGAGTTGAGGGTCCTCTCTCTTCAGTCCACCCAGGACTCGGTGAGGGTCCTCTCTCTTCAGTCCACAGAAGATCCAGCAGTGTGTCCTCTCTCTTCAGTCCATTCATGACCCAGCGGAGGGTCCTCTCTCCTCAGTCCACCCAGAACCTAGAAAGGATCCTCCCTCTTCAATCCACCCTGGACTCTGGGAGGGTCTGCTCTGTTCAGTCTACTCAGATACATGGAAGAGTCCTCTCTCCTCTTCAGTCCACCCAGGATACAGGGGAATGTCCTCTATTATCTTCGGTACACCCAGAATCCTGTGTAGGGTCCTATCTCTTCAATCAATCCAGGATCCTACTGGGGGTCCTCTCTATACAGTCCACCTAGGTGCAAGCAGAGGGTCTTCCCTCTTAAGTCCACCCAGGCCCAGGGGTGGGGCGGTCTGCTCTCCTCTTCAGTCCAACCAGAACCCAGGGGAGGGCCCTCCCACTTCAGTCTATCCAGGATTTGGGGAGAGTCCTCTCTCTTCAGTCTATTTAAGTCCCATGAGAAGGTCCTCAATCCTCTTCTGTCGACCCATGAGCCAATCGAAGGTCCTCTCTCTTCAGTCTGTCCATGACCGAGTGGAGGGTCCTCTCTCTTCTGTTCACCCAGGACCCAGCGGTGTGTCCTCTCACTTCAGTACGACCTGGAACGAGTGGAGGATCCTCTCTTCTCAGTGGACATAGCACCCACCAGAGGGTCCTCTTATCTCTTTAGTCCACCCAGGACCCTGCATAGGGTCCTCTATCCTCTTCATTCCACCCAGGACCCACTAGAGGGTCCTCTCTACTCCTTAGTTCTCCCGGGGAAATGTGTATGTCCTCTCTCTTCAGATCTCTCTGGATCCTTTGGAGTGTCCTCTCTCCTCAGTCCAACAGTGGATACAGCAGGAGGTTTCCTCTCTTCACTCCACCCGGGATTCATGGGAGGATTTTGTCTCTTGAGTCCATTCAGGGCCCAGTGGAAGGTTCTCTCCCTTCAGTCCACCCAGGACACAGTGGTGGGTCCTCTCTCTTGAGTTAACCCAGGGCCGAGTGGAGGGTGGACTAATGAGAGAGGACCCTCCCTTGAGTCCTGGATTCACTGAAGAGAGAGGACCCTCCACAGGGTTTTGGGTGTACCGAAAAGAAGAGAGGACCCTACCCTGTGTCCTGGGTGGACAGAGGAGAAAAGACCCTCTGCTGGGTCCTTGGTGGATTCAAGAGAGAGTACCCTCCGCTGGGTCCTAGTTGGAGTGAAGAGGAG
>JADRCC010580749.1:0-15632 GCA_019843855.1 Hylomyscus alleni
GAAAGGGAAGAATATGCTCCTCATACCACTATTGAATTCCCAACTCTCCATGTCCCATGCTGGAAGAGTGGTGGAATGAAACAGTCAGCATGGGATGAAGGCGGGGGGGGGGGACCTAGATGACACTCTGGAGCTTGGAGGATAAAGGACTATACTTCTCTCCTAATTTTCTTAAGCTGGAATTATTATTATCCAATTTAATTATCCAATGGAATTATTATCCAATGGAATGCCAAACTGGAGACTTTACTGTGAGCTCTTAACCCAGCCAGATGGTCAGAGAAGTTCTGGGATTAGGGATGGGTCCTGGGAGACCTCAGATCCCATCTGTTCCTCCAGTTCAAGCTCTAGCTTTGACTTTTAATCACCCTGGCTCCAATCAGAGCAACTACCTAATAACTGGTTTGTTACAAATAGTAGTAGTAAGGTGTCTGGGAACGGCACTTGTCATGAGGATAGTCATCCTGAGGCTGAATTCATCATCATTATCCTGGGTCTTCCCTCTTGTATATGGAGGGATCACACAGGTTGATGTGTTAGAGTAAGTTATTTCTAATCTTAAAAAAAATAAAAGCTTTTTCCCTGTCAAGGAGTATTGGCATGTGTAGTGCTCAGGTCCAGCCACACAGTGGCAGAAGAAGCCTGGGCTGCGATGCGCTTCTGCACTCTAGGCGCTAAGAGGCTGCATGCTCCTTTGGACTAGTACTGTGAAGGAGTTCCAGGGAGCTGCAGAAACATGCGGAAGATGCAGTGGTCTCAAAGTGTACATAGTCAGACAGTTTTATTCTGAAGTCTCCATTGTTTTCCTAGAAGATGAGAGAAACATTTCCCCCTGAGATGAGCAATCATTGAAAGAAAATAATAGTTTTTAGACTGGAGAGGTGGCTTAGTGGTGAAGAACTAGTTGTCCTTCCTGAGAACCTGGGTTTCTCCTAAAACCCATGCAGTGGCTCAGACCTGTCTGCAACTCCAGTTCTATGGAACCTTATGCCATCTTCTGGACTTAAACAGACATACATTCAGGCAAAAGACCTTCACACATAAAATAAAAATAAAACAAAATAGTGGTTTCAGAAGCAGCAGGTTTAATTGAAGCTAATTAGTAATGTCTGTAGATTTGGCACATCTTATTTTGGAGAGAAAAGTATAGTTGTTGATAGAGATAGATCTTCTGTTGAAGACCTCAGGAAACTAGGCTGATGGAGCTAAAGGCAGCACTGAAGGTCTTTGCCCTGGATGAGTAATCCCCTTCCCTGGAAGCAGTGTGGGAGAAGCAGCAATGTGCTGCTGGGAGATGAGCACTGGGGCAAGGTTGAGCTAGAGACAACGATGGTCCTCTATATGCTGATGCCCAAATTGTGACAGAGAATGCTTGGGTGCAAGTTTCCTATATTGTCACCATTAGGAATGGCTGTCATAGACAAGGGAGCTTGAATTGGGAAGGGATGGATTCTGGAATCAAGATATGAGAATAAGAATGAGAAAGAAGGACTGAGATGCGGGCTGCAGCTCATGGCCAGGCTATCAGAATTCTGAGAGCCATGTGTAGTGAATGAGATGTAAAGGAACCAGGGAAGAAGGAATCAGCAGCATGCAAGTTTTTTGCAGGTTGAAGTGACAAATTCATAGAAACAGAGAAGAGAAAGAGATTGTTGGGCAATGGGATGAGTAGACACTGGGAAGTTATTTTTAGTAGGCATAAAGTTTCAGTTATGAAAGATGAGCAAATTGTTGAGATTTGCTGTTTACAACCTAGTAGTACACACTTAAAGCATATTAAAGAATAACTTGTACTACATTTTCAAATCACAAGGCTCAAGAAACCAACCAAATCAAAAGCCAAAACCAACCAACTAAACAAAAATCCAGATGGACCAAAGGCCCTTTGGAGGTGATGGACATGCTCAGAGGTATCTTGACAGTGGTGATGGTATCACAGTTGTGTGCTCATGACCAAAATCTCACGATATACACTTTAAATAAATGCATTTCATTCTGTTGATTGTCCCCCAGTAAAGCTCAAAACAGATGTATGGGAGTAGGAGCTGGATTTGAGCTTTTTAAAATTTCTCCTGTACACTCCATACTATTTCTAAATACTTCAGCTCCTATACTGCACTCTAGATCCCTCAACGCTCTTCAGGATCTGAGCGTCTGTTTCCCACTCACTCAATGATGCCTCTAGAATGTCTACAGGTGAAGGGATGGCAATTCTAGGCCCCTCAACGCTCTTCAGGATCTGAGCTTCTGTTTCCCACTCACTCAATGGTGTCTCTAGAATGTCTCCAGGTGAAGGGATGGCAGCTCCTTGATTTTTACATGGAATCCTAACAACTTTCTAGAAATGCAGATTCTCAGAATCATTCTACATTTGCTGACTCAGGCTCTTGAGATGTGTCCTGATAGAACCTTAGAACCATAGAACTATTTTTAACAGTCCATTTGGTGGCCCTACCACCTGGCACACTTTAAAGTGCTACTTCCACCAGCCACTACATGGGTACCACCTCTTGTTTTCCTCTCACTCCTGTCCATGTCTTATCATTTATTTCCACCTTCCTTCAGTAAACTCCCCAAGTGCGCCTTTCTCATACAGAGCACCTTTCTCTTCTTTATTGTGTTGATGTTTGAAGACCTTGTTGTTTTTATCATCTTACCTCCTGTTTTTTTTTTTCTACTTACATTTTGCCTAAATGCAGACCAGCTTCTTCTCCCCTAAGGGAAATAGCAGTATTTGCTCCTAGATACAGGCATGAAACTCATATAATAAAAAAGGGTCAGATTAGAACCTTTTGAGTATGCCTATGACTTCAGGGTGGCAAGGAAGATGTGATTTGACTATTTCACTCCTTGTTTGTCTTCTACCCTCTTGGTGTGAAAAAAATTAGGGCAGTGTTTTACGTTCCAGCAAAAGATAGATTTAGATAACTTGAAAACTCCTTCATTTTTACATGCATAAGAAATACTGAATAAAATATTTAAAAGTACTTTATAATAAACAGAAAGCACTTTATGGGTTCTAGCAATGGAGAAACAATTTAATATCAGTAGAGCTCATTGATTCCCCATCATTTCCATAGCCCCTGGTATTACGTTTTACTGCCATGTAATGAAAGAATTTGGGTTATACAGTATGGTGAACTAACTGAAATCTCCTAAATTGGACTTTTAAAACACAGATTTGTTTTCCAAAAGTGTTTGCATCTTTCCAATCCCACCTGTTCTTGTTAGAGTGTGAGACGGATAAACCTCACCCTAAGATGTAAGGCTGTATTTTTCTCTCTTTGAGTAGGGTGGCCTATAAATGTAGCAGAAACAATATGATGTGCCATCAGTAGACAACATATGTGGAACAAAGAATTGTACCTCTCCTCTTATTTTTTTTTGGGTATCAATGGAACAGTAGCAGCCCAGTGGGGACCTTGGATTTTTACATTCACTTCGATAGTATCCCGTATTTTTCTGCTTATATGTCTGAGAGTAAGATCGATGAAATCCATATCAAGAAACATTTAATCAAACTTTTAAAAATTCAGGAGTAATTTTAAAAGCAGCCAGGGCAAACAGACAACTGACTGGTAGAAGAAAAGCAGATTGAATTGTGACAGATTCCTCATCAGGAATGTCTTCAAGCGTTAATGGGAAAGAACTTCAAATGTGGAAACCTGCAGCCAGTAGAATGGTCCCCAGAACAAAGGAACAATTGACATGTTGTAAGTTGAAGAAAAAAGTCAGGCTGAAGGAAGTCTAAAGGAAGTTCCTAAACAAAAGGAAACTTAAAATAAAGAGCCATGGAAGACCAGAAAGGGAAGGACAGAAAATACCAAAAGCAAGTAGAAAGGGCTTACCTCAGATTTTCTAAATTACTTATAGTATTTGAAGAGAAATCACAATTACCTGATGTGTTTCTGAGTGTACATAAAACAAATATAATCATTATGAATACTATTAAATATTAATAGTTTTTAAATTGGGGAACCACAGGGATATAAGTGGATATAAGGGTTCTATACTTGAATTGGTGAAAATAATCACTCTAGAAGACATATTTTGGTACTTGTTATGATGCAATAACTAGTGTGCCTACTTAGAAATATCTACACAAAGGTACCCTGTACATAAAATGGAATTGTAAAAACAGTCTAGTACGTCACAAGAGGAATAGAAGGAATAGAAAAACCCAAATAAATAATACCTTACATGCAAGTGATATAAGTTCAGCAATTAACAGAAAGATTGTTATAGTAGATTAGGAAACATGACCAACTATGTATTACCTGTAAAAAACAAATAAAACCATTTAAGCAAGCTGAAGGTCAAAGAATGGGAAAAAAGGGCCACGTTAGCGTTAATCAAAGAGAATCTCTACTGTATCATCAAATAAAGGAAACCTTAGGAACATTGTATCATGGTAGTGGCCATTCTCCCAAGAAGACAGCAATCTCACATGTCTATGTACCAGTGCCTGAGATGTAAAATATGTGAAGCAGAAACTGACGTAGGTAAAACAAAAAAACAGCTAGCTAGCTACACAATTATAGTCAGAGACGTCAACACACTTCCTTCAACCATACATAAAGGATACAGAAGAAAGGTTAGAGAACTCAGCACCACCAACAATCAGCAGTATTTAATTGTTATGTGCATAATTCATTCAGTAACTGCCAAACACACATTTTCTTCTAAAGTATGCAAAGAATACATCCCAAGATAGTCTACCTAACCTTAGATCATAAAACAATCTTAAGAAATTTAAAATAACAGAAATTATGCAGAATGTGATCTCTAACTGCAATCAGTTAGAGAAGCCTAAGAAGCAGATCTTCAAACAACTGTAAGTAAATAGCACATTTCCATCATGAAGATGAAGTCTTAAGAGGAATAAAATCATGCTTTATTGAGTTGGGATAAAGATGCAGTTTGTCAAAATGTATGGTACTTAAGAGTTACACTTTGTTCAAACCGGGTTAAGAGGAAAGTTTGTTGAACCCAAATGTATGCATATATTAAAAAAAAAAACAGCCCAAAGTGAATCTTAAAAATGTGGAAAAAGCTAAACAAACTCAAATCAAGCACTATAAAGGAAATAATAAAAGAATGATAATTAGTGACATTAAAATCAGAGACACATATATGTGCTGTATAAGATGGACTATATCTATGATGGAAGTCCCAGGAAGATAAAACTTCTATATTCGAAACAGAGCGACAGTGATGCATTAGTATACTTTGTGATGTTGGCACAGTCAAGAAACAGATTAATTGTATTTATAAGAACAAATCCCCAAGTTAAGCTATACATGACTATGAACAAAAAGTCAAGAAAACAAAGGGTTGGTTCTTTGAAAGATCCATAGGATGAGAAACTCCAACAAATCATAAATATAAGAAATGAAACAGAATATCCTGACCAGCAGATATCAGAAGGACAATAAAATACTCTGAATATCTCTACAGTAGATACATTCCAGAGCTTAGATGAAATATACTTCACTCTTACAAAACTACACAACTTATCCAAAATGAAACACATTTAGTAGCATTACCACTATTACATAATTAGGAACTTCCACAATTTAAATTTTAAGGTCCAAATAGTGTGGCTGAAAACTGTACACCAATGCAAATGAGTATCAGATCTTTATATCTTTATCACTTCTTAGGAAACTGAAGGCTAGCATTATCTTGATAAAGATATGCATTAAGCAGACAAAGATAGTACCAGAAGAGATTACAGATCAATAGCTTATAGTTATAGATGCAGAAATCCCCAGCAGAGTATTAGCATTTGCTAATACTATTAGTCCCTGGTAATATCTGTGTGTTTGAATAATAGATTTGAACTAGCCGGAGTTAATTCTAGGGATACCAGGATCATTGATTCTTTTGAAAAATCATTCAGTATAGCCTACTATACTAACAAGCTAAAGTAGGAAAGTTACCCATGATCATGTCAGTGATGCAGAAAGAACACTGAACAACACTCAACAGCTATCCATGGTAAAAACAATCTCAGATTTTAGAGTGGCTTATGATTAGATAAAGAATATGCACAAAAAGAAACCCTACAGTTAACGGAAGGACAAAAAGATGGATGCTTTTCCCTACAATTGTGAACAAGTATCATACTGTATTTATTTAACATTTTTTTAATTAGATATTTTCTTTATTTACATTTCAAATTTTATTATTTACATTTCAAATTTTATTATTAACATTCTTTTAAAAGTCCTATCTGATACCTCAATGGATAAAGAATAAATTTAAAAAGCCTATCAGAAGGGAAGAAATACAAATTTACCGTTTACAAAATGACAAATCCCAAAGAATCTATTCAAAGTTCAATAGTAAGTTGAATAAGTGAGTTGGGTTATATTGTACAAGATTAATACACAAATCCATTGTATTGCTGTAAGCTAGACAGAAAAATGGGGCAATGATGTTACGAGTTCTCTAACCAGGTGGAATGCAAAGATGTAGATCCAAGACTTGTGCTGACACTGCAATACTCATGAAAGAAACCCTAGAACCTCAAAGTGCAAGACATCTCAAAGTGCAAGACATCAAATGATGCACTTTAACTCTGGGAACATGTTCTAGAACACACTGCTTAGATGATTTGTCATTGTGTGAATATATACCAGGAATATGTGTACACAATGCTGCCATTACGGTTCGACTTTCTAGGACTGCCATTGTGTACGTAGTTACAGGCCTAAGACCATGCTGTGCTCATATGCTGAAAGAGACACCATATTTAAAACACTAGTTGTTATGGTATTGATACCCTGATTTAACACAATTCACACTAAAATGCTATCAAGATTTTATATAGATATAAATTAGATTTTTATATTTCCCGAAATTAATCTGGGAAATTCAACAAAACTAGAAAGTTGAACAATTTTGAAAAAGACTCAAGGACTAGCCTATTTGATTTCAAGGGTTAATAATAGAGACCTAGTGGTGTTAGTGAGAGGATAAATCCACAAGTCAGCTAAACAGAATGGCAAACCCAGAAATGGACTTACAGGAACAAACCTAACTTGTTTTCGACAGCACTACAAGAACAATTCCATGAAGAAAATATGGCTTTTTCAATAAGCTGTGCTAGAATATTGGATATCTGTAGGCACAGCAATAAAACAACTCCAGCCACTTATTGCTATACCCATCAATCCGAGCATCACTCAGCCCTAATCAGAGAAGCTGCTTCTTGCAGTAGATGGCAAGTAACACAGAGACCTACAATTGGTCAACCCACTTCACAAAGCTCACCCCTAAATGGGAAACCTATATCACATTCCTGGTGTCAAGGCTCAAACTCTTTTGTGGAAGAAGGTGTAGAAAGACTGTAAGAACCACAGATATGAGTAGAAGGAAACTCATTTCCAACAGGCTAGATGCACATATAAACGTAAAGCAACTGAGACAGCATGTATAATAGCTCATGCTATTATATGTATAGTAGCTCATGCTAGACAAAATCTCAGCATGCAGCAGGGGAGGTGGGTATGGAGTAACATCTGGAGCTGAGGGAATATTGGCATTTTATTACTGTGGCGATAGGGAAAGACAGTGTTATTCCCTGGTGTAACACCTAGAATACTGACCACGCTCCAGGGCAGACACTATGCCCAGGAAGAGTCAACCAACATAAACAGGACTTTATAATATTTTATTTCTTTCTTAAAATGATAGAGGAAGAATGATAGGACAAAGGGAGAAAGGGAGAAAGGGAGGGGGGATCAAATTAGGTGGCTAGGAGGTAGGGCAATATCTGGGAAGAATTGAGGAAGTAGGTCAAATGTGATCAAAATACTTTGTAAGAAATTCTCCAAGAACTAATCAAAATATTAAAAGAATTTGGAATGGACCATGGGCTTAAATGTATAGTTTGTGGTTTTTTTTTTTAATGGAAAGTATTCAGGCCCTATGCTTAGATTTTCTATGCATACCAAAAGCATGTATAGAAAGGAGTCTTGGTAATTTGAGCCTTGTCAATATTAAATATCTTTGTTCTTTGAAAGAGTATACAAGAATGAATATTCTATAAACTGAAAAATATTTTTAAATCACACAACACATATATCAAAGGATTGGTATCTAGAATACATGAAGACATTTCAAAACTCGAGAATAGAAAAGTAGACCACATTGATTTAAATGTGGTCAAAGGACTTTAAGAGACATGTCCCCAAAGAAAATAAACAGAGGCAAGATATCCTGGGTATTGGCAATCAGGAAAGTGTATTTGAAATGATAATGAGACACCATTGCACATCTATCCAGTTAGCTAAAGGAAGATCTAGGCCACTACTCAAATGCTGAGTGTGCAGAGGCGGGCCTTTTTAAAGGCTGTGGATTGTATAGATACAGAGAAAAAGCTTCACACTTTCTTTCATAAAATCATGCAATTACTATATGACTAAGGACCTGCATTCTTGGACATTTACTCCAGAGAAAATGAAGATATATTAATATAAAAACCTGTATATGGCCTTTTTATTGACTTTATTAAAAATGCCCAAAATTTGGAACCAGCTTATATGTATTTCAATGGGTGAGTGGTTAAACAAACTGGCAACTCACACCATGGCTTCTTTATTACTCTGCAATAAAAGGGAACAAGCTGTTGAGCCTGCGGCAACTTAGACTAACTACCAGAAAATTGTGGTGACTACAATAAACTGACCCACAAAGGTTACACACTACACAATTCCATTTGTAGAACAGTCTGGAAGTATTAGATGACAGAAACAGAGAACTGAGCCATGCCTAATGGAAGGGATAGAATGGGAGGAAGATTAATATGGGTTTAAGGGTAAACATGAGGGATGTTGGTAACAAAGGAGATGTTTTGTGTTTCAGATACATAGGCCTTATCTTCCCAAGTAGCTGTGATTTTAGGCCTATGCCACTGCTTCAGGTTAGTGTGATCAAAACATGTTCAGTAGGAGTGATAGCAGGTCTGCACTGATCTCCAACAAAAGAAGACATACACTCACCCCTGTCCTCAGTAGTTTTTTGAAGATTACACTTGGTTATTTTATAAGAATGAACATTGTGACTTTACGGGATTTCTATGACCTGTTAGTTACAGATTCTGTGTTGTGTTTTTTTTTTTTTAATTGCATTTCTATGGAGCACCTACTGTGTGCCAAGCACTCTGACCAGCTCCTTCCCCTAGAAGAAAGGAAATCAAGATGCTGCTCTGGCTCCTGATATGACACTCATTAGGTCTTGGCCAAGCTTGAGTTGAAGCCCAGTTTGCAGAGAAGGCCCATCCTGCTTTGGCTGACCCATGGACAGTTTCCTAACTATCTCAAAGGATTGAGGGCTCTGTTGAAATTCTTATATCTGCAGGTACAGTTCTTGAGGTCCTCAAAGAATAGTTTTCCAAGTCAATAAATCTTGTGAAGTTCAGTTTCCCAAACTTCACGGTAGTAAGGCAGGACAAGGAAGAAGCTGAGAATTGAGTCAGAAACTGGAAGCACATCCAGTATAATGGAGGTTGCTTTGGAGGATGGCAAAGCTGATGGGATGTTTATACAAGGTTTTCATTTGGCACCTACAGTCTGAGATACCTGAAGCTTAGAAACAGTTAAAAACTTAACCTTGGGAGTTAACCCTGGGCACAGATGTATAAAGATGAGTACGTCACAATTCTTTTTCTTAAGTAGTTTATTTTCAGCATATGACTTATTATATTCATTTTGTTATCAGCAATGCATAATTTGAACCAACAGGGGAAAACATTGTTCTTGGTTTTGCTGTATTTCCAAGCAATTGGTTTCTAACATTTTTATTTTTTGATCACAGAATACATGCCATGTAAGGTCTAGTACTCATAACACTTTTGCCTGTACATATTCATATCTCTGAATTCATTCCCACCAAGTTTTTATAATGCACTGAAAAATCAGCCCCGGAACTTCCCAAAGAATAGTAGATAGATTTACAAATGAGTCAACTAGCAGACGGTGAGACTTAGATATTTGCATGCTTTGCAGACATTAATGTGTTTCAGGGTAGTTATGCACTAAAAGTTTTTCAGTAAATGCTGGAGGTGGGGTGTCAGTGTCTGAGTTAGTGAAGATACAAGTAAAAATATAAATTGTAGAAAACTTTAAATGTGCTGTTAATTAACTCTCAAGTATTCATCTAATCAACACACTCAAATAATACACTATCATTTACTGATGTCTGTCAGGAAGAGTTCTAGAATGCTATTGGACACAATGGCTCTTTAATCTCATCTACACCACTATTCTGTTGAACTCATTCTTTTTATATGGATAAAGAACAATCAAGAATTTTCCTCTTAGAATTGATGATCTCATTGTCTAATGATCTGCTGTATCAGATTCATTTTTAAATAAACTTTGAAGACAATGTAATTGCCTAATTATTACATGTTTATTCTGATATAACCATAAATACCTTCCAGAAACCAATGATTTTTTTTTTCTGGTTTTCAAGACAGAGTTTCTCTGTGTAGCCCTGGCTGTCTTGGAACTCACTCTGTAGACCAGGCTGGCCTCGAACTCAGAAATCTGCCTGCCTCTGCCTCCCAAGTGCTAGAAACCAATGATTGTCAACAAATAAAATTCTCTGTAAGTACATATCTGTAGAGACTTTACATTGTACATTGTATTCAATGAGATTAGCAAACCATAAGTAGCAGCAATGGAGGAAAATAGCCTGAAATTCTTGGGAAGGTATGTTTTTCCACTCTCTGTACCTATATCTAAATGCCATCTGTTCCTGGTATCACAGAGAGCCTGTTAATCAGTTTCTTTGCTGGAGTGAAGGAATGGATGGTATAGTTTAATTTTATTATGGAAATTTATTTGAAGCTTTTATATTTCTTGATTGAAATCTTTCTAGATAATAGCATTGAAGAATGTTCATAAAACTGCCACAACTAGGGTAATAACTATTTGTTTTTTATTTTATTTTAACTACTCATTTTTTAACTTATTCACTTTACAACCCGCTCACTGCTCCCTCCCAGTCACTCCTCTCACATCCTTCCCCCTCCCCCCATTCTCCTCTGAGCAGGTGGGGTCCCACTCTAGATATCCATCCACACTAGCACATCAAGTCTCTATGAAGCTATGCTCATTCTTTCCCACTGAGGTGAACAACCAAAGAACATACATGGGTTGGACTTAGGCCTTACTGCACATACGTAGTAGCGGTAAAGCTTGGTCTTCATGTGAGTCCAGAACATGTGGAGTGAGGGCTATCCCAAAAGCTGTTGCCTGTTACATGTTGGACATGTTCTTAAAGATAGAATGTCTTGTCTGGGCTGTCTACTCTTATTCATGGTACTTCCTACTGATTTTATCTAGCAGCTCAGGTAGTGAGTAGACCCCAGAGAAATTTTGCTTTGTGGAAAACAAGTATTGTGTCATGAAAGGGTGGGGTGTAGGAAGATTGTAATAAATTCAAAATGAAACAAAAACATAAGACAATTAGGGAGTTAAATACTATCCTAAGGACCATGATGGAAAGGTAGACTTGTGCAGAAATGCTTTAATAAGAAGCCCAAAAGGAAACTCATAGATATTATTCATACTCTCCATTAGAATCAGGAAGACACAGCCCCATGGCCAGGAGCAAAAGTCCATACAGAAGGGAAGCAAGTGACTGTAAATATAATACAAACAAAATGATGCACAGAAAACAAGTGTCCAGGGTAGGGATTAAAGTCCACATTGAAATACAGAATGACTCTGAGAAGATGAACTGGAAGACAGTGTGTCAACGTGAGGGAAAAAACGATGAATGAAAAAGGTCAAGAAATGGGTGATGGAGACTCTAGAGGAGAACTAATGCAAGTAAATGAATCATAGGTAAAGAAAACTGACTGCAAAGAAAAACCCACCAGAGTCAGATTCTCACTCCTCTCTATAGTACACAGTACATAAATATCAGGACATAATTAACATTTAATAAATCTGTGATTACATTTTTATTTGTGCATATCTCATTAGCTAAGAGGCATTCTTGGAATTGCTCAAGGATATGCTTTGGTAAATCAAAACATGCATCAAAATAAATTCTATAAGCTGTAATTTTCTGTACATTGTGGCTGTTTAGAATATGAAAGTTGGTTAGTCCTAATTGAGATGTTTTCTAGATTTAAAATCTTCAGGATTGTAAGTTTTAGTATAATGTAAAATACCGTTAATGTTTTCTTATTTTATGAGTATATGTTAGCATGATAATATAGGTTATGTCTCTAAGAAAGTGTACCATTAAAATTAGTTTCATTTGTTTGTCTTTAATAAATGTAGCTTGTAGAAAATTAAAATGACACATAGTTTTCATCTGCTGCCATTGCACATTAATGCTATAGAGCATATATTATGATGCTAAAGAGCCACTGAGCACAAAAACCAGGTAAACAGGTATAATGCAAAATGTAGTTCTCAGTGGTAAAACATCTCAGTGTTCAGACAACTCAACAATGAAGACCTAGACATTCATAAAGTAACAGTGAACAGAGAGGGAGAGAATTCCATTATTTCATATCAAGAGGTATCTGTGTATATTAATAAGTTACTGATGCTAATATGGATATAAAAATGGAATATACAATTTTGAATTTAAAGGTAACTTATAATTCTTCAGATCAGAATAAAGTACATCACCATTATATATGGTTTCAAGAAACAAGGCCGATAAATCTATGCTTCAGCAGTTAAGAGCACTGGCTGAGTTTTCAGAGGACCTGGGTTTCATTCTCGGCATCTACATGGTTGTTCACAACTACTTGTAACACCAATTCTAGGGGATCCAACACCCTCTTCTGGCCTCCATGGGAATTGCATGCATGCAGTACACAGTTATACATGGAGGTAAAACTGTCATACACATAAAAGTAAAATAAAATTTAGAAAGAAACAAAACATATAAAATGAGGTGAAATGTCTTGGGAAACTATGAAGAAGGAGATCATTCTGGTGATGTCATCTTTATAAAAAACTGAATTTAAAAGCAAAATGAGTAATTTTCTAGTATCGTGGGGGTAGGTCCCACAATTACAAGGTGACAGTCCTATAATGTGTCTGTATAAATAGAGATGTTCCTTAGCTTTATGTAAAGAAATGAAATATTTTTTAAAATGACATGGATTGGAGGGCAGAGACTAGTGAAGAA
Organism: Hylomyscus alleni; assembly: GCA_019843855.1. Lineage (NCBI taxonomy): Eukaryota > Metazoa > Chordata > Mammalia > Rodentia > Muridae > Hylomyscus > Hylomyscus alleni. The sequence continues at coordinate 13,171 of JADRCC010580749.1, forward strand.
TGAAGATTAAATAGACCATGGGCTCTTAAGTAGTTTGTGTGTTTTAATTTTTTGTGCATGGAAATTTTGCCTGCATGTATGCTTGTGCACCATAAGAGTGCTTGGTGCCAGAGGATGTTAAAAAAAGGGTGTCAGATCCCATGCAACTGAAGTTACAGTTACAAGCTGGCATGTGGGTGCTGGGAACCGAACCTAGGTCCTCTAGAAGGGCAGGCAGAGTTCTTAATGGGTAAGCTATTTCTCTAATACCTTTTAACTACTCTTTAAAAATATTGTTAACATAGTATGGAAGCATAATACTACATATTAGTGATCATTTATGTAAACACATTGTTGCTAGAAAATAAAACCTATAAAGAAAATGAAAAAAGGCTAAGTGATGACAACAACTCCCATACAATGAGAAAAGAAACATTTGAAATATCTTTTAAAAATCAAACAATTTCTAGGGACTGGGGAAGATGGCTTAGTGAGTGAAGTGACTGCCTATCAAGCTTGAGTACTTGGGTTTAATACCCAGGATCTCCCTAATGCAGGGAAGGAATGAACTCCCCACAAGCTGTCTTTTGATCCCATACTTACACCCCCCACTATAATAAATGTAATATAAAAAATAGACAGCTTTTGAGCAGATGAGAAAGGAAATTTTCATTAATGTGTTCTTTTTTTTTTTTAAGATTTATTTATTTATTATATGTAAGTACACTGTAGCTGTCTTCAGACACACCAGAAGAGGGCGTCAGATCTCATTACGGGTGGTTGTGAGCCACCATGTGGTTGCTGGGATTTGAACTCACGACCTTCCGAAGAGCAGTCGGTGCTCTTCCCCACTGAGCCATCTCACCAGCCCCCCATTAATGTGTTCTTAAAAAGCAGATTTAGTGGCTTGCCTAGATGGTGGCATGCAGCCATGTTCTTTGATTAAAAATTAGTGCAAAAAAAGAAATGCTAACCTACAGAAAGCAGAGAATTCAAATACCAATTCAGCAAACAAAAACAAATTAGTGATGAGAAAAGTGTAGTTTGTCAGCTCCAGAATGAGCTCATTAAAAAGGCAATGAGACTCACCAGTCTTCAAGAGAGCAGTTGTCCATGCACAATATTTTGATGATAGAATGTTGCATGCTGATCCTCTCCCACATACTACCATAGTCCCATAGTGTACTAGACCGCTTTACCTTTCAAATAACAAATGCTGGTGCAGAAGCTCCTAGCTGGAGTGTAAACCAGTTCAATAGTGCATAACAGTTCCCTTTAGTCCATATTCTCAAGAGAATTTGCTATTTATTTATGTTTGTTTATTATTAACTTATTTTAGTGAGATATCCTGCCTTGCTAAGTTGAATCCCACACTGTGGTTTTAATTTGCACTTCTCTGATGGCCAGTGAAATCGAGCATGTGAAATCATGTATGTTTACTGGCTGTTTCTATCCCAGGTTTTAAGAACTATCAGCTTCCTTAGTCTATTCTTTGATTGGCGTGCTTGAATTCTTGTTCTTTGGTTTTTTGAGTCCCATGTGAAATGATATTAATTACCTGAAAGATGTATATAGTTGTAAAAGTTTTTTTCCTATTCAGTAGGCTGTCTCTTCCCTCATTTTATAGCTTGCTTTGCACATAGACACATTTTAGTTTTATGAGGTCCCACTTGTCATGTGCTGGCATAGTGCTTGCCTATAGCAGTATCTTAAAGTTTTTCTTTTCCCTATTGTTTCCTCTCATGGTTTCAGAGAATTAAGACTTTTACACTTGGTGAGAGTGAGCAATCTGTTTTCATCCTTCTACATGTGACTGCAGAGCCATAGTGCAGCCATAAAGACCTGACACATAGACTTCTGTTCAGAAATAAATACATACACAGCTGCCCATTTAAATTTTTCTATTAATTTTTAGATTATAATTATATCTTCCTTTCATTCTCTTTCCTGCCTTTAACCTCCATTGTATACTCTTCCTTGCTCCCTTTCAAATTCATGGCCTCACTTTTTATTAATTTGTGTTATATGCATATATATATATATATATATTTCTAAATATAGCTTGCTCAGTCTTGTTACTTGTGTGTGGTTTTTCAAGGTTGGTCATTTGGTATTGAATAGCCAGTAGGTATGCTTTTCCCTGGAGAAGACTATTTCTGCCATTCTCAGCATTTCTTAGATGTAAGACTCAACTTCTGAGAGTCTCAGTAGTTGTAGACTCTCCTCCAAGATCCACAACTTTATTAGCACTGGTAGTTAGCTAGATTTTTAGTACTAGTCACAGTTTCCCTCTGTTGAGTGGATCTTAAGTCCAATTAGAGAACAGTTGGTTACCACCAAGGTGTGTGTGCCACTACTGCACCTTTAGGGTGATCCTACCATGCAAGTTATTGTAGTTTACAGGTATCATAACTGGGTAGGAAGTTGCTAGCGTCCCTCCTTTGGAAGCTTACATGATTCCTTCTGGTTCCATGAAAACTTTG
>JADRCC010580750.1:0-15399 GCA_019843855.1 Hylomyscus alleni
GAAAGGGAAGAATATGCTCCTCATACCACTATTGAATTCCCAACTCTCCATGTCCCATGCTGGAAGAGTGGTGGAATGAAACAGTCAGCATGGGATGAAGGCGGGGGTGGGGGGGGTGGGACCTAGATGACACTCTGGAGCTTGGAGGATAAAGGACTATACTTCTCTCCTAATTTTCTTAAGATGGAATTATTATTATCCAATTTAATTATCCAATGGAATTATTATCCAATGGAATGCCAAACTGGAGACTTTACTGTGAGCTCTTAACCCAGCTAGATGGTCAGAGAAGTTCTGGGATTAGGAATGGGTCCTGGGAGACCTCAGATCCCATCTGTTCCTCCAGTTCAAGCTCTAGCTTTGACTTTTAATCACCCTGGCTCCAATCAGAGCAACTACCTAATAACTGGTTTGTTACAAATAGTAGTAGTAAGGTGTCTGGGAACGGCACTTGTCGTAAGGATAGTCATCCTGAGGCTGAATTCATCATCATTATCCTGGGTCTTCCCTCTTGTATATGGAGGGATCACAAAGGTTGATGTGTTAGAGTAAGTTATTTCTAATCTTAAAAAAATAAAAGCTTTTTCCCTGTCAGGGAGTATTGGCATGTGTAGTGTTCAGGTCCAGCCACACAGTGGCAGAAGCAGCCTGGGCTGCGATGTGCTTCTGCGCTCTAGGAGCTAAGAGGCTGCATGCTCCTTTGGACTAGTACTGTGAAGGAGTTCCAGGGAGCTGCAGAAACATGCGGAAGATGCAGTGGTCTCAAAGTGTACATAGTCAGACAGTTTTATTCTGAAGTCTCCATTGTTTTCCTAGAAGATGAGAGAAACATTTCCCCCTGAGATGAGCAATCATTGAAAGAAAATAATAGTTTTTAGACTGGAGAGGTGGCTTAGTGGTGAAGAAAGTACTAGTTGTCCTTCCTGAGGACCTGAGTTTCTCCTAAAACCCATGCAGTGGCTCAGACCTGTCTGCAACTCCAGTTCTATGGAACCTTATGCCATCTTCTGGACTTAAACAGACATACATTCAGGCAAAAGACCTTCACACATAAAATAAAAATAAAACAAAATAGTGGTTTCAGAAGCAGCAGGTTTAATTGAAGCTAATTAGTAATGTCTGTAGATTTGGCACATCTTATTTTGGAGAGAAAAGTATAGCTGTTGATAGAGATAGATCTTCTGTTGAAGACCTCAGGAAACTAGGCTGATGGAGCTAAAGGCAGCACTGAAGGTCTTTGCCCTGGATGAGTAATCCCCTTCCCTGGAAGCAGTGTGGGAGAAGCAGCAATGTGCTGCTGGGAGATGAGCACTGGGGCAGGGTTGAGCCAGAGACAATGATGGTCCTCTATATGCTGATGCCCAAATTGTGACAGAGAATGCTTGGGTGCAAGTTTCCTATATTGTCACCATTAGGAATGGCTGTCATAGACAAGGGAGCTTGAATTGGGAAGGGATGGATTCTGGAATCAAGATATGAGAATAAGAAAGAAGGACTGAGATGTGGGCTGTAGCTCACAGCTGGGCTATCAGAATTCTGAGAGCCATGTGTAATGAACAAGATGGAAAGGAACCAGGGAAGAAGGAATCAGCAGCATGCAAAGTTTTTTGCAGGTTGAAGTGACAAATTCATAGAAACAGAGAAGGGAAAGAGATTGTTGGGCAATGGGATGAGTAGACACCGGGAAGCTATTTTTAGTAGGCATAAAGTTTCAGTTATGAAAGATGAGCAAATTGTTGAGATTTGCTGTTTACAACCTAGTAGTACACACTTAAAGCATATTAAAGAATAACTTTTACTACATTTTCAAATCACAAGGCTCAAGAAACCAACCAAATCAAAAGCCAAAACCAACCAACTAAACAAAAATCCAGATGGACCAAAGGCCCTTTGGAGGCGATGAACATGCTCAGAGGTATCTTGACAGTGGTGATGGTATCACAGTTGTGTGCTCATGACCAAAATCTCACGATATACACTTTAAATAAATGCATTTCATTCTGTTGATTGTCCCCCAGTAAAGCTCAAAACAGATGTATGGGAGTAGGAGCTGGATTTGAGCTTTTTAAAATTTCTCCTGTATACTCCATACTATTTCTAAATACTTCAGCTCCTATACTGCACTCTAGATCCCTCAACGCTCTTCAGGATCTGAGCGTCTGTTTCCCACTCACTCAGTGATGCCTCTAGAATGTCTACAGGTGAAGGGATGGCAATTCTAGGCCCCTCAACGCTCTTCAGGATCTGAGCTTCTGTTTCCCACTCACTCAATGGTGTCTCTAGAATGTCTACAGGTGAAGGGATGGCAGCTCCTTGATTTTTACATGGAATCCTAACAACTTTCTAGAAATGCAGATTCTCAGAATCATTCTACATTTGCTGACTCAGGCTCTTGAGATGTGTCCTGATAGAACCTTAGAACCATAGAACTATTTTTAACAGTCCATTTGGTGGCCCTACCACCTGGCACACTTTAAAGTGCTACTTCCACCAGCCACCACATGGGTACCACCTCTTGTTTTCCTCTCACTCCTGTCCATGTCTTATCATTTATTTCCACCTTCCTTCAGTAAACTCCCCAAGTGCACCTTTCTCATACAGAGCACCTTTCTCTTCTTTATTGTGTTGATGTTTGAAGACCCTGTTGTTTTTATCATCTTACCTCCTGTTTTTTTTTCCTACTTACATTTTGCCTAAATGCAGACCAGCTTCTTCTCCCCTGAGGGAAATAGCAGTATTTGCTCCTAGATACAGGCATGAAGCTCATATAATAAAAAAGGGTCAGAATTGAACCTTTTGAGTATGCCTATGACTTCAGGGTGGCAAGGAAGATGTGATTTGACTATTTCACTTCTTGTTTGTCTTTTACCCTCTTAGTGTGAAAAAAATTAGGGCAGTGTTTTACATTCCAGCAAAAGATAGATTTAGATAACTTGAAAACTCCTTCATTTTTACATGCATAAGAAATACTGAATAAAATATTTAAAAGTACTTTATAATAAACAGAAAGCACTTTATGGGTTCTAGCAATGGAGGAACAATTTAATATCAGTAGAGCTCATTGATTCCACATCATTTCCATAGCCCCTGGTATTATGTTTTACTGCCATGTAATGAAAGAATTTGGGTTATACAGTATGGTGAACTAACTGAAATCTCCTAAATTGGACTTTTAAAACACAGATTTGTTTTCCAAAAGTGTTTGCATCTTTCCAATCCCACCTGTTCTTGTTAGAGTGTGAGACGGATAAACCTCACCCTAAGATGTAAGGCTGTATTTTTCTCTCTTTGAGTAGGGTGGCCTATAAATGTAGCAGAAACAATATGATGTGCCATCAGTAGACAACATATGTGGAACAAAGAATTGTACCTCTCCTCTTATTTTTTTTTTTTTGGGTATCAATGGAACAGTAGCAGCCCAGTGGGGACCTTGGATTTTTACATTCACTTCGATAGTATCCCGTATTTTTCTGCTTATATGTCTGAGAGTAAGATCGATGAAATCCATATCAAGAAACATTTAATCAAACTTTTAAAAATTCAGGAGTAATTTTAAAAGCAGCCAGGGCAAACAGACAACTGACTGGTAGAAGAAAAGCAGATTGAATTGTGACAGATTCCTCATCAGGAATGTCTTCAAGCGTTAATGGGAAAGAACTTCAAATGTGGAAACCTGCAGCCAGTAGAATGGTCCCCAGAACAAAGGAACAATTGACATGTTGTAAGTTGAAGAAAAAAGTCAGGCTGAAGGAAGTCTAAAGGAAGTTCCTAAACAAAAGGAAACTTAAAATAAAGAGCCATGGAAGACCAGAAAGGGAAGGACAGAAAATACCAAAAGCAAGTAGAAAGGGCTTACCTCAGATTTTCTAAATTACTTATAGTATTTGAAGAGAAATTACAATTACCTGATGTGTTTCTGAGTGTACATAAAACAAATATAATCATTATGAATACTATTAAATATTAATAGTTTTTAAATTGGGGAACCACAGGGATATAAGTGGATATAAGGGTTCTATACTTGAATTGGTGAAAATAATCACTCTAGAAGACATATTTTGGTACTTGTTATGATGCAATAACTAGTGTGCCTACTTAGAAATATCTACACAAAGGTACCCTGTACATAAAATGGAATTGTAAAAACAGTCTAGTACGTCACAAGAGGAATAGAAGGAATAGAAAAACCCAAATAAATAATACCTTACATGCAAGTGATATAAGTTCAGCAATTAACAGAAAGATTGTTATAGTAGATTAGGAAACATGACCAACTATGTATTACCTGTAAAAAACAAATAAAACCATTTAAGCAAGCTGAAGGTCAAAGAATGGGAAAAAAGGGCCACGTTAGCGTTAATCAAAGAGAATCTCTACTGTATCATCAAATAAAGGAAACCTTAGGAACATTGTATCATGGTAGTGGCCATTCTCCCAAGAAGACAGCAATCTCACATGTCTATGTACCAGTACCTGAGATGTAAAATATGTGAAGCAGAAACTGACGTAGGTAAAACAAAAAAACAGCTAGCTAGCTACACAATTATAGTCAGAGACGTCAACACACCTCCTTCAACCATACATAAAGGATACACAAGAAAGGTTACAGAACTCAGCACCACCAACAATCAGCAGTATTTAATTGTTATGTGTATAATTCATTGAGTAACTGCCAAACACACATTTTCTTCTAAAGTATGCGAAGAATACATCCCAACATAGTCTACCTAACCTTAGATCATAAAACAATCTTAAGAAATTTAAAATAACAGAAATTATGCAGAATGTGATCTCTAACTGCAATCAGTTAGAGAAGCCTAAGAAGCAGATCTTCAAACAACTGTAAGTAAATAGCACATTTCCATCATGAAGATGAAGTCTTAAGAGGAATAAAATCATGCTTTATTGAGTTGGGATAAAGATGCAGTTTGTCAAAGTGTATGGTACTTAAGAGTTACACTTTGTTCAAACAGGGTTAAGAGGAAAGTTTGTTGAACCAAAATGTATGCATATATTAAAAAAAACCAGCCCAAAGTGAATCTTAAAAATGTGGAAAAAGCTAAACAAACTCAAATCAAGCACTATAAAGGAAATAATAAAAGAACGATAATTAGTGACATTAAAAACAGAGACACATATATGTACTGTATAAGATGGACTATATATCTATGATGGAAGTCCCAGGAAGATAAAACTTCTATATTTGAAACAGAGTGACAGTGATGCATTAGTATACTTTGTGATGTTGGCACAGTCAAGAAACAGATTAATTGTATTTATAAGAACAAATCCCCAAGTTAAGCTATACATGACTATGAACAAAAAGTCAAGAAAACAAAGGGTTGGTTCTTTGAAAGATCCATAGGATGAGAAACTCCAACAAATCATAAATATAAGAAATGAAACAGAATATCCTGACCAGCAGGTATCAGAAGGACAATAAAATACTCTGAATATCTCTACAGTAGATACATTCCAGAGCTTAGATGAAATATACTTCACTCTTACAAAACTACACAACTTATCCAAAATGAAACACATTTAGTAGCATTACCACTATTACATAATTAGGAACTTCCACAATTTAAATTTTAAGGTCCAAATAGTGTGGCTGAAAACTGTACACCAATGCAAATGAGTATCAGATCTTTATATCTTTATCACTTCTTAGGAAACTGAAGGCTAGCATTATCTTGATAAAGATATGCATTAAGCAGACAAAGATAGTACCAGAAGAGATTACAGATCAATAGCTTATAGTTATAGATGCAGAAATCCCCAGCAGAGTATTAGCATTTGCTAATACTATTAGTCCCTGGTAATATCTGTGTGTTTGAATAATAGATTTGAACTAGCCGGAGTTAATTCTAGGGATACCAGGATCATTGATTCTTTTGAAAAATCATTCAGTATAGCCTACTATACTAACAAGCTAAAGTAGGAAAGTCACCCATGATCATGTCAGTGATGCAGAAAGAACACTGAACAACACTCAACAGCTATCCATGGTAAAAACAATCTCAGATTTTAGAGTGGCTTATGATTAGATAAAGAATATGCACAAAAAGAAACCCTACAGTTAACGGAAGGACAAAAAGATGGATGCTTTTCCCTACAATTGTGAACAAGTATCATACTGTATTTATTTAACATTTTTTTAATTAGATATTTTCTTTATTTACATTTCAAATTTTATTATTTACATTTCAAATTTTATTATTAACATTCTTTTAAAAGTCCTATCTGATACCTCAATGGATAAAGAATAAATTTAAAAAGCCTATCAGAAGGGGAGAAATACAAATTTACCGTTTACAATATGACAAATCCCAAAGAATCTATTCAAAGTTCAATAGTAAGTTGAATAAGTGAGTTGGGTTATATTGTACAAGATTAATACACAAATCCATTGTATTGCTGTAAGCTAGACAGAAAAATGGGGCAGTGATGTTACGAGTTCTCTAACCAGGTGGAATGCAAAAATGTAGATCCAAGACTTGTGCTGACACTGCAATACTCATGAAAGAAACCCTAGAACCTCAAAGTGCAAGACATCTCAAAGTGCAAGACATCAAATGATGCACTTTAACTCTGGGGACATGTTCTAGAACACACTGCTTAGATGATTTGTCATTGTGTGAATATATACCAGGAATATGTGTACACAATACTGCCATTACGGTTTGACTTTCTAGGACTGCCATTGTGTACGTAGTTACAGGCCTAAGACCATGCTGTGCTCATACGCTGAAAGAGACAATATATTTAAAACACTAGTTGTTATGGTATTGATACCCCGATTTAACACAATTCACACTAAAATGCTATCAAGATTTTATATAGATATAAATTAGATTTTTATATTTCCCGAAATTAATCTGGGAAATTCAACAAAACTAGAAAGTTGAACAATTTTGAAAAAGACTCAAGGACTAGCCTATTTGATTTCAAGGGTTAATAATAGAGACCTAGTGAGAGGATAAATCCACAAGTCAGCTAAACAGAATGGCAAACCCAGAAATGGACTTACAGGAACAAACCTAACTTGTTTTCGACAGCACTACAAGAACAATTCCATGAAGAAAATATGGCTTTTTCAATAAGCTGTGCTGGAATATTGGATATCTGTAGGCACAGCAATAAAACAACTCCAGCCACTTATTGCTATACCCATCAATCCGAGCATCACTCAGCCCTAATCAGAGAAGCTGCTTCTTGCAGTAGATGGCAAGTAACACAGAGACCTACAATTGGTCAACCCACTTCACAAAGCTCACCCCTAAATGGGAAACCTATATCACATTCCTGATGTCAAGGCTCAAACTCTTTTGTGGAAGAAGACGTAGAAAGACTGTAAGAACCACAGATATGAGTAGAAGGAAACTCATTTCCAACAGGCTAGACGCACATATAAACGTAAAGCAACTGAGACAGCATGTATAATACCAAGCTCATGCTAGACAAAATCTCAGCATGCAGCAGGGGAGGTAGGTATGGAGTAACATCTGGAGCTGAGGGGGTATTGGCATTTTATTACTGTGGAGATAGGGAAAGACAGTGTTATTCCCTGGTGTAACACCTAGAATACTGACCACGCTCCAGGGCAGACACTATGCCCAGGAAGAGTCAACTAACATAAACAGGACTTTATAATATTTTATTTCTTTCTTAAAATGATAGAGGAAGAATGATAGGACAAAGGGAGAAAGGGAGAAAGGGAGGGGGGATCAAATTAGGTGGCTAGGACGTAGGGCAATATCTGGGAAGAATTGAGGAAGTAGGTCAAATGTGATCAAAATACTTTGTAAGAAATTCTCCAAGAACTAATCAAAATATTAAAAGAATTTGGAATGGACCATGGGCTTAAATGTATAGTTTGTGGTTTTTTTTTTTAATGGAAAGTATTCAGGCCCTATGATTAGATTTTCTATGCATACCAAAAGCATGAATAGAAAGGAGTCTTGGTAATTTGAGCCTTGTCAATATTAAATATCTTTGTTCTTTGAAAGAGTATACAAGAATGAATATTCTATAAACTGAAAAATATTTTTAAATCACACAACACATATATCAAAGGATTGGTATCTAGAATACATGAAGACATTTCAAAACTCGAGAATAGAAAAGTAGATCACATTGATTTAAATGTGGTCAAAGGACAAAGAGACATGTCCCCAAAGAAAATAAACAGAGGCAAGATATCCTGGGTATTGGCAATCAGGAAAGTGTATTTGAAATGATAATGAGACACCAGTGCACATCTATCCAGTTAGCTAAAGGAAGATCTAGGCCACTACTCAAATGCTGAGTGTGCAGAGGCGGGCCTTTTTAAAGGCTGTGGATTGTATAGATACAGAGAAAAAGCTTCACACTTTCTTTCATAAAATCATGCAATTACTATATGACTAAGGACCTGCATTCTTGGACATTTACTCCAGAGAAAATGAAGATATATTAATATAAAAACCTGTATATGGCCTTTTTACTGACTTTATTAAAAATGCCCAAAATTTGGAACCAGCTTATATGTATTTCAATGGGTGAGTGGTTAAACAAACTGGCAACTCACACCATGGCTTCTTTATTACTCTGCAATAAAAGGGAACAAGCTGTTGAGCCTGCGGCAACTTAGACTAACTACCAGAAAATTGTGGTGACTACAATAAACTGACCCACAAAGGTTACACACTACACAATTCCATTTGTAGAACAGTCTGGAAGTATTAGATGACAGAAACAGAGAACTGAGCCATGCCTAATGGAAGGGATAGAATGGGAGGAAGATTAATATGGGTTTAAGGGTAAACATGAGGGATGTTGGTAACAAAGGAGATGTTTTGTGTTTCAGATACATAGGCCTTATCTTCCCAAGTAGCTGTGATTTTAGGCCTATGCCACTGCTTCAGGTTAGTGTGATCAAAGCATGTTCAGTAGGAGTGATAGCAGGTCTGTACTGATCTCCAACAAAAGAAGACATACACTCACCCCTGTCCTCAGTAGTTTTTTGAAGATTACACTTGGTTATTTTATAAGAATGAACATTTTGACTTTACGGGATTTCTATGACCTGTTAGTTACAGATTCTGTGTTGTGTCTTTTTTTTTAAATTGCATTTCTATGGAGCACCTACTGTGTGCCAAGCACTCTGACCAGCTCCTTCCCCTAGAAGAAGGGAAATCAAGATGCTGCTCTGGCTCCTGATATGACACTCATTAGGTCTTGGCCAAGCTTGAGTTGAAGCCCAGTTTGCAGAGAAGGCCCATCCTGCTTTGGCTGACCCATGGACAGTTTCCTAACTATCTCAAAGGATTGAGGGCTCTGTTGAAATTCTTATATCTGCAGGTACAGTTCTTGAGGTCCTCAAAGAATAGTTTTCCAAGTCAATAAATCTTGTGAAGTTCAGTTTCCCAAACTTCACGGTAGTAAGGCAGGACAAGGAAGAAGCTGAGAATTGAGTCAGAAACTGGAAGCACATCCAGTATAATGGAGGTTGCTTTGGAGGATGGCAAGGCTGATGGAATGTTTATACAAGGTTTTCATTTGGCACCTACAGTCTGAGATACCTGAAGCTTAGAAACAGTTAAAAACTTAACCTTGGGAGTTAACCCTGGGCACAGATGTATAAAGATGAGTAAGTCACAATTCTTTTTCTTTAGCTTATTTTCAGCATATGGCCTATTATATTCATTTTGTTATCAGCAATGCATAATTTGAGCCAACAGGGGAAAACATTGTTCTTGGTTTTGCTGTATTTCCAAGCAATTGGTTTCTAACATTTTTATTTTTTGATCACAGAATACATGCCATGTAAGGTCTAGTACTCATAACACTTTTGCCTGTACATATTCATATCTCTGAATTCATTCCCACCAAGTTTTTATAATGAACTGAAAAATCAGCCCCGGAACTTCCCAAAGAATAGTAGATAGATTTACAAATGAGTCAACTAGCAGACGGTGAGACTTAGATATTTGCATGCTTTGCAGACATTAATGTGTTTCAGGGTAGTTATGCACTAAAAGTTTTTCAGTAAATGCTGGAGGTGGGGTGTCAGTGTCTGAGTTAGTGAAGATACAAGTAAAAATATAAATTGTAGAAAACTTTAAATGTGCTGTTAATTAACTCTCAAGTATTCATCTAATCAACACACTCAAATAATACACTATCATTTACTGATGTCTGTCAGGAAGAGTTCTAGAATGCTATTGGACACAATGGCTCTTTAATCTCATCTACACCACTATTCTGTTGAACTCATTCTTTTTATATGGATAAAGAACAATCAAGAATTTTCCTCTTAGAATTGATGATCTCATTGTCTAATGATCTGCTGTATCAGATTCATTTTTAAATAAACTTTGAAGACAATGTAATTGCCTAATTATTACATGTTTATTCTGATATAACCATAAATACCTTCCAGAAACCAATGATTTTTTTTTTCTGGTTTTCAAGACAGAGTTTCTCTGTGTAGCCCTGGCTGTCTTGGAACTCACTCTGTAGACCAGGCTGGCCTCGAACTCAGAAATCTGCCTGCCTCTGCCTCCCAAGTGCTAGAAACCAATGATTGTCAACAAATAAAATTCTCTGTAAGTACATATCTGTAGAGACTTTACATTGTACATTGTATTCAATGAGATTAGCAAACCATAAGTAGCAGCAATGGAGGAAAATAGCCTGAAATTCTTGGGAAGGTATGTTTTTCCACTCTCTGTACCTATATCTAAATGCCATCTGTTCCTGGTATCACAGAGAGCCTGTTAATCAGTTTCTTTGCTGGAGTGAAGGAATGGATGGTATAGTTTAATTTTATTATGGAAATTTATTTGAAGCTTTTATATTTCTTGATTGAAATCTTTCTAGATAATAGCATTGAAGAATGTTCATAAAACTGCCACAACTAGGGTAATAACTATTTGTTTTTTATTTTATTTTAACTACTCATTTTTTAACTTATTCACTTTACAACCCACTCACTGCTCCCTCCCAGTCACTCCTCTCACATCCTTCCCCCTCCCCCCATTCTCCTCTGAGCAGGTGGGGTCCCACTCTAGATATCCATCCACACTAGCACATCAAGTCTCTATGAAGCTATGCTCATTCTTTCCCACTGAGGTGAACAACCAAAGAACATACATGGGTTGGACTTAGGCCTTACTGCACATACGTAGTAGCGGTAAAGCTTGGTCTTCATGTGAGTCCAGAACATGTGGAGTGAGGGCTATCCCAAAAGCTGTTGCCTGTTACATGTTGGACATGTTCTTAAAGATGAAATGTCTTGTCTGGGCTGTCTACTCTTACTCATGGTACTTCCTACTGATTTTATCTAGCAGCTCAGGTAGTGAGTAGACCCCAGAGAAATTTTGCTTTGTTGAAAACAAGTATTGTGTCATGAAAGGGTGGAGTGTAGGAAGATTGTAATTAATTCAAAATGAAACAAAAACGTAAGACAATTAGGGAGTTAAATACTATCCTAAGGACCATGATGGAAAGGTAGACTTGTGCAGAAATGCTTTAATAAGAAGCCCAAAAGGAAACCCATAGATATTATTCATTCTCTCCATTAGAATCAGGAAGACACAGCCCCATGGCCAGGAGCAAAAGTCCATACAGAAGAGAAGCAAGTGACTGTAAATATAATACAAACAAAATGATGCACAGAAAACAAGTGTCCAGGGTAGGGATTAAAGTCCACATTGAAATACAGAATGACTCTGAGAAGATGAACTGGAAGACAGTGTGTCAACGTGAGGGAAAAAACGATGAATGAAAAAGGTCAAGAAATGGGTGATGGAGACTCTAGAGGAGAACTAATGCAAGTAATGAATCATAGGTAAAGAAAACTGACTGCAAAGAAAAACCCACCAGAGCCAGATCCTCACTCCTCTCTATAGTACACAGTACATAAATATCAGGACATAATTAACATTTAATAAATCTGTGATTACGTTTTTATTTGTGCATATCTCATTAGCTAAGAGGCATTCTTGGAATTGCTCAAGGATATGCTTTGGTAAATCAAAACATGCATCAAAATAAATTCTATAAGCTGTAATTTTCTGTACATTGTGGCTGTTTAGAATATGAAAGTTGGTTAGTCCTAATTGAGATGTTTTCTAGATTTAAAATCTTCAGGATTGTAAGTTTTAGTATAATGTAAAATACCGTTAATGTTTTCTTCTTTTATGAGTATATGTTAGCATGATAATATAGGTTATGTCTCTAAGAAAGTGTACCATTAAAATTAGTTTCATTTGTTTGTCTTTAATAAATGTAGCTTGTAGAAAATTAAAATGACACATAGTTTTCATCTGCTGCCATTGCACATTAATGCTATAGAGCATATATTATGATGCTAAAGAGCCACTGAGCACAAAAACCAGGTAAATAGGTATAATGCAAAATGTAGTTCTTAGCGGTAAAACATCTCAGTGTTCAGACAACTCAACAATGAAGAGCTAGACATTCATAAAGTAACAGTGAACAGAGAGGGAGAGAATTCCATTATTTCATATCAAGAGGTATCTGTGTATAGTAATAAGTTACTGATGTTAATATGGAGATAAAAATGGAATATACAATTTTGAATTTAAAGGTGACATAATTCTTCAGATCAGAATAAAGTACATCACCATTATATATGGTTTCAAGAAACAAGGCCGATAAATCTATGCTTCAGCAGTTAAGAGCACTGGCTGAGTTTTCAGAGGACCTGGGTTTCATTCTTGGCATCTACATGGTTGCTCACAACTACTTGTAACATCAATTCTAGGGGATCCAACACCCTCTTCTGGCCTCCATGGGAATTGCATGCATGCAGTACACAGTTATACATGGAGGTAAAACTGTCATATACATAAAAGTAAAATAAAATTTAGAAAGAAACAAAACATATAAAATGAGATGAAATGTCTTGGGAAACTATGAAGAAGAAGGAGATCATTCTGGTGATGTCATCTTTATAAAAAACTGAATTTAAAAGCAAAATGAGTAATTTTCTAGTATCGTGGGGGTAGGTCCCACAATTACAAGGTGACAGTCCTGTAATGTGTCTGTATAAATAGAGATGCTCCTTAGCTTTATGTAAAGAAATGAAATATTTTTAAAAATGACATGGATTGGAGTGCAGAGACTAGTGAAGAATGAAGATTAAGTAGTTTGGGCTCTTAAGTAGTTTGTGTGTTTTAATTTTTTGTGCATGAATATTTTGCCTGCATGTATGCTTGTGCACCATAAGAGTGCTTGGTGCCAGAGGATGTTAAAAAAGGGTGTCAGATCCCATGCAACTGAAGTTACAGTTACAAGCTGGCATGTGGGTGCTGGGAACCGAACCTAGGTCCTCTAGAAGGGCAGGCAGAGTTCTTAATGGGTAAGCTATTTCTCTAATACCTTTTAATTACTCTTTAAAAATATTGTTAGCATAGTATGGAAGCATAATACTACATATTAGTGATCATCTATGTAAATACATTGTTGCTAGAAAATAAAACCTATAAAGAAAATGAAAAAAGACTAAATGATGACAGCAACTCCCATACAAAAAGAAAAGAAACATTTGAAATATCTTTTAAAAATCAAACAATATCTAGGGGCTGGGGAAGATGGCTTAGTGAGTGAAGCAACTGTCCATCAAACTTGAGTACTTGAGTTTAATGCCCAGGATCTCCCTAATGCAGGGAAGGAATGAACTCCCACAAGTTGTCTTTTGATTCCATACTTACACCCCCCACTATAATAAATATAATATAAAAAATAGACAGCTTTTGAACAGATGAGAAAGGAAATTTTCATTAATGTCTTCTTAGAAAGCAGATTTAGTGTGAATCTGGCATGCCTAGATGGTGGCATGCAGCCATGTTCTTTGATTAAAAATTAGTGCAAAAAAAGAAATGCTAACCTACGGAAAGCAGAGAACTCAAATACCAATTCAGCAAACAAAAACAAATTAGTGGTGAGAAAAGTGTAGTTTGTCAGTTCCAGAATGAGCTCATTAAAAAGGCAATGAGACTCACCGGTCTTCAAGAGAGCAGTTGTCCATGCACAATATTTTGATGATAGAATGTTGCATGCTGATCCTCTCCCACATACTACCATAGTCCCATAGTGTACTAGACCACTTTACCTTTCAAATAACAAATGCTGGTGCAGAAGCTCCTAGCTGGAGTGTAAACCAGTTCAATAGTGCATAACAGTTCCCTTTAGTCCATATTCTCAAGAGAATTTGCTATTTATTTATGTTTGTTTATTATTAACTTATTTTAGTGAGATATCCTGCCTTGCTAAGTTGAATCCCACACTGTGGTTTTAATTTGCACTTCTCTGATGGCCAGTGAAATCGAGCATGTGAAATCATGTATGTTTACTGGCTGTTTCTATCCCAGGTTTTAAGAACTATCAGCTTCCTTAGTCTATTCTTTGATTGGCGTGCTTGAATTCTTGTTCTTTGGTTTTTTGAGTCCCATGTGAAATGATATTAATTACCTGAAAGATGTATATAGTTCGTAAAAGTTTTTTTCCTATTCAGTAGGCTGTCTCTTCCCTCATTTTATAGCTTGCTTTGCACATAGACACATTTTAGTTTTATGAGGTCCCACTTGTCATGTGCTGGCATAGTGCTTGCCTATAGCAGTATCTTAAAGTTTTTCTTTTCCCTATTGTTTCCTCTCATGGTTTCAGAGAATTAAGACTTTTACACTTGGTGAGAGTGAGCAATCTGTTTTCATCCTTCTACATGTGACTGCAGAGCCATAGTGCAGCCATAAAGACCTGACACATAGACTTCTGTTCAGAAATAAATACATACACAGCTGCCCATTTAAATTTTTCTATTAATTTTTAGATTATAATTATATCTTCCTTTCATTCTCTTTCCTGCCTTTAACCTCCATTGTATACTCTTCCTTGCTCCCTTTCAAATTCATGGCCTCACTTTTTATTAATTTGTGTTATATGCATATATATATATTTCTAAATATAGCTTGCTCAGTCTTGTTACTTGTGTGTGGTTTTTCAAGGTTGGTCATTTGGTATTGAATAGCCAGTAGGTATGCTTTTCCCTGGAGAAGACTATTTCTGCCATTCTCAGCATTTCTTAGATGTAAGACTCAACTTCTGAGAGTCTCAGTAGTTGTAGACTCTCCTCCAAGATCCACAACTTTATTAGCACTGGTAGTTAGCTAGATTTTTAGTACTAGTCACAGTTTCCCTCTGTTGAGTGGATCTTAAGTCCAATTAGAGAACAGTTGGTTACCACCAAGGTGTGTGCGCCACTACTGCACCTTTAGGGTGATCCTACCATGCAAGTTATTGTAGTTTACAGGTATCATAACTGGGTAGGAAGTTGCTAGCGTCACTCCTTTGGAAGCTTACATGATTCCTTCTGGTTCCATGAAAACTTTG
>JADRCC010580800.1:0-17900 GCA_019843855.1 Hylomyscus alleni
ATAAAAGAATGCTCATTTTAATAGCCGTTTCTGTATAAAGGAGAATAATGGAACAGAAAACGTTAAATAGGTTTGGGAGTGGTAAGGCAATGTAAAGAGGGAACTACATGGAGGGATAATTAACACTAATGAACTTCTGAAAAAGTCACGAGGACCTGATCTGTATCATCATTCTAAAGTATAAATATATACATAAAACATGCATACAAAGAGTTTAAATGGAGCTAACTCTAATGAGGAAACAATTCCTTTACTAGACACCACAGATAACAAGTAGAAACTCCAGTGTCATTAATAGATGACCTCTAGTAGAGTTGTTGGCAAATGAGGTCCCATAGAACCTCAAATATTATAGGCTACTATCATTGTTTTGATTATCTTCCAGAAATTGATGGTAAGAAACTATTGCTAGAAACACGACATACTTGAGTCCCAGAATGGGGACAGAGCAAGCTGTTTCTATCCTGGAAGCTTCATCTCTACTTTCATAGTGCTAAAAGGAACTATGTATGTGGCTGGAGAAGAAAAATAATCATGAATTTTATCCAGCTGTGAACTCTGAAGGCTCCAGTAACTGCCAGCCCGATACGCCTCCTGGGCAATAGGAGAACGGATATCAAGGGAGTAATCAACTACTTACTTATCGTTGTATTTAAGGCCTGTCCTACAAGGTGAAACCCATTTCTAGAATGATTATCAAAGGTCAAAGCCTATGGTTAGACAAGCCCTAGGTCCTCCGCAAGAATGCACTACTATTACTCTGCTAAATGGACGTAGTATTAAACTAACTCCTAGTGGCTATTTTATAGATTAGTGCTTCTCCCAGTTTCATCAGAGAAGCTTCTTTTTTTGCAGTAGATGATGCTCAACATGAAGACAACTGGCCAAGGTGTTGAAAATGAGAGAGTTTGGAATGCTCATCCCTAAATTAGACATCATATTATGCCCCTTCTTTCTAAGGCTCAGGGATCATTGTGGAAGATGGGGCAGAAAGATTGTAAGATGAGGGGGTGGTGGATGACTTCAAGGAAGTACTGTCTTCTAGATAAAGCACTAGTTGCATATATGAATTCTGAGCAGTTGTGACATCATGTACAAGATTTATGAAAAATCTAGATAGACAAAATCTCAGAATGAAGGGGCAATGTGGACAGAATACAATCCTTAGCTAAGGAGCTATTGAAAATTGATAGCTGCCAGATAAGGAGGAGTTAGTTCTCTTTTATGGTGTGTCTTCTAGTACGTTGACTATTCTCCAACAAATGGCCACATAACTTAAGGTAGATTGGCAGCATATAGTTGATAGGCTTTAAAAAAGGAGGGTACAAAGTTGGGTGGAAATTGAATAGGGGGTATATATAAGGAGGAGTAGGGAAAGGGGACAATGTGATAAATACTATAATGTACAGAACACAAAGAGACAGTCTTAGTTCATAACAGGTAAAAATGTCAAAGCTAAACTATATATTCTGAGGAGAGATTCTAGCTGCTAATGGGATGGGGCTACAATAGCCCTGGTATAGTATGGAATTTCCTAAAGGTTTCACAGCTGTTTGGGTCTTTGACATGCTCTGGCAGTAGCTGATGATTAAGTCATCTTATCCTCAACCTTTTACACTATCCAAAAACTACTAGCCTGTAGGTATAAGACTACCTGTCCTAGCTTTGAATGGAACATTACTAAAAATATACTTGGTACTTAGTTGCTGACCATAGGAAGAACCTTTTGAAGGTTCTGAGTTTCTTTCCCTTCTGTTTAGTGTTCTTAGTTCCTCATTTGACTGTTGAAGATAGGGAGGGAAATAAGGAGGAGATTGCTAGTTGAACCCATTGATACAGGACTGGACATTTATTTTGCTATTTATTATGATGCTAGAGTGGCTTTCTATACTTTGCATCTATTTTTTCATATGCAGAGTGCAAGAGCTAAGAATACTGGTTTCTGTGTAGGTACTCCATGACAAAGAGCATACCACATCAAAGCAGAATTTTCTTTCTCCGAACTATTGGAGGAATGTTGTGATGGTTCATCTTGATTGACACTTGATGGGATTTAGAACAACCTTAGAGGCTAATCTCTGGGCATGTCTTTGAAGGATATTTCCAGAGATGTTTAATAAGTAGGAGGTAACCTATCTTGATTATGGATATATGGATGATACCATTCAGTGCAGTGGTATCCTTGACCAAATGGAAAGAGGAAAGCAAGCTAAGTGTAGGCAGTCATCACTCTCTGCATCCTGAGTGTGGATGCAATGTGACCAACTGCCTCACTCTCCTACTTCCATGACTCCCTTGCCATGACTGCATCCTCAACCTCAGAGTCAAAATAACCTTTTCTTCTTTAAGTTGTTTCTCCCAGATATCTTGGCACAGCCATGGGAAAATAAGTAATGCAAGTGTAAGTGAGGTGTGATGAGAAGTTGAGGTGGAAAACAGTTCATAGGAAGAGACAAACTTTGGGTTTCATGGAATTCCATATTCTCAGTGTTTTGAAATGTCCTGCTATGGGCAGTCACCCTTAAGAACTTGCTTTTGTCAAGGGGGCTTTATATCAGAGATTCAGGGGTGTTTTAACATATGAAAATCCAACAATATAATCTATCATGTAAGCAAACTGAAAGGAAAACAAAACCACATGATCATCTCATTAAATGCTGAAAAAAGTTCTTCACAAAATCCAGCACCCCTATATTTTAAAAGTCTTAGAGAGAGATCATAGACACAAGGTACATTCCTAAATGCAAAAGGCAATATACAGCAAGCTCACATCTGTATACATAGCAAATATCAAATTAAATGAAGAGAAACTTAAGGCAATTCTACTAAAATCAGGGACAAGACAAGGCTGTCCACTCTCTCAATGTCTATTCAATACAGTACTTGAGGTTTTAGTTAGAGCAATAAGGTAATTGAAGGAGATCAAGGGGATACAAATTGGAAAGGAAGAAGTCAAAGTATTGCTATTTGCAGATTATATGATAGTATGTATAAGTGAATCCAAAAATTCTACCAGGAAACTCCTACAGCTGATAAACATCTCCAGCAAAGTAGCCGGATACAAACACTGTCCCTACTATATACAAATGATAAACAGGATGAGCAAGAAATTAGAAAACAATATACCTCACAATAGATATAATAATATATCTTGGTGTAACTCTAATCAAGAAAGTAAAAGGCCTGTATGACAAGAACTTCAAGTGTTTTAAGGAAAGAAATAAAAGAATATATCAGAAGATGGAAAGATCTCTCACACTCATGGATAGGTTGGATTAACATAGTAAAAATCTTACCAAAAGCAATGTACAGATTCAATGCAATTCCTATCAAATTTTCAAAAGAATTCTTTATGAACCTTAAAAAAAGATACACAATTTCATATGGAAAAACAAAAATTCAGGATAGCTAAAACAATTCTGTACAAAAAAAGAAAATCTGGATGTATCTCCATCCCTGATTTCAAGCAATAGTAATAAAAATATATGGTATTGGCATAAAAACAGGCATGCTGATCAATGGAATCGAACTGAAAACCCAGAAGTAAAGCACACACATATGGACATTTATTTTTGACAAAGAAGACAAAATTATGGAGTGGAAAAAAGAAACCATCTTCAACAAATAGTGCTGGTCTAACTGGATGTATGCATATAGAAGGATTCAAATAGATCCACATCTATCACCCTGCACAAAACTCAAGTCCGAGTAGATCAAAGGCACCAACATAAAACTGGATACACTAAATCTGACAGAAAAGGAAGTGAAGAATAGCCTTGAATGCACTGACACAGGAGCCAATGTCCTGAGTATAAGCACTAACAGCTCAGGCACTAAGATTAACAAAGTAAATGGGACCTCATGAAACAGAAAAGCTTCTGTAAGGCCAGGGATACCATCAAAAGGACAAAATGGTAACCTACAGAATAGGAAAGATCTTTACCAACCCTGCATCCAACAAAGGGCAGATACTCAAAATTTACAAAGAACTCAAGAAACTAGACATCAACAAACCAAATAACACAATTAAAATGGGGTACAGATCTTAACAGATAATTCTCAACAGAGGAATATCTCATAGCTGAGAAGCACTGAAAGAAATGTTCAACATCATTAGTCATCAGGGAAATGCAAATCACAATGATCCTGAGATTCCACCTTACACTTGACTAAGATTAGAAACTCAAGGGACAGTATATATTGGTGAGTATGTGGAACAAGGAGAATACTTTTCCATTGCTTGTGGGAGTATAAACTTATGTAACCACTTTGGAAACCAATCTGGCAGCTCTCAAAAACTTGGGAATAGTTCTACTGGAGGACCCAGCTGCACCACTTCTGGGCATATACCCAAAAGACTGTCCAATATAACAAAAGGACACTTGCTCAACTATGTTTGTAGCAGCTTAGTTTGTAATAGAAAGAAACTGGAAACAACATTGATGTTTCTCAACTGAAGAATGGATAAAGAAAATGTGGTGTTCTTACACAATGGTATATTACTCAGCTATTAAAAACAATGATGTCATGAAGTTTGCAGGCAAAAGGATTGAACTAGGCAATACAATTTTAAATGAGGTAACGCAAGCCCTGAAAGACAAACATGCTATGTACTCATGTATAAGTGGATACTAGTCATAAACTACAGGATAACAATGTTATAATCCACAGACCCAAAGAAGCTAAGTAACAAGAGGGCCTACAAGGAGTAGGGGAAACAAAATAGACATCAGGGTGGATGGATAGAGGGAGCTGGGTGGGGGATAGGTTGGGGCGACCAGCAGGTATTGAGTTAGGGGGAAGTGGAGGGAGAGAGTATTGGGATACATAGGATCTGGAGTATCTCTGGGAAGAGCTAGAAACCTAGATCAATGTAGACTCCCAGGAATCTATGAGGGTGATCCTAGCTAAGGCTCCTAGCAATGCGGGATATGGAACCTGACATGGTCATCTCTTGTAACCAGGCAAGACTTCCAAGGTAGATACTGGGATACTAACCCAGCTATAAAACTTTAGACTTACAATTTATTCTGCTTAAAAGAGGTGCCAGGGTAACAGTGGAACAGAAATTGAGGGTAATTGGTTAACCTTGAGAAAGGTTAACCAATGACTGGCTCATCTCAAAACCTATGCCACGAGAGAGTGCCCACCTCTGACACAGTTAATGATATTCTCCTATACTTGCAGACAGGAACCTAGCATATTCTATGGAATTGAGAGAGGAAAGACTGAAGGAGCCAGAGAGGTCAAGGACACCACAAGAAAACCTATAGAATCAACTAACCTGGGCACACAGGGGGCCACAAGACTGAACCATCATGGGAGCTTGCAAGGGATGGACCTACGCCCTCTGCACATATCTGCATTTGTGCATCACAGTCTTTTAAAAAAAGATTTATTTATTTATTATATGTAAGTACACAGTAGCTGTCTTCAGACACTTCAGAAGACAGTGCCAGATCTCTATGGATGGTTGTGAGCCACTATGTGGCTACTGGGATTTGAACTCAGGACTTTCAGAAGAGCAGTCAGTACTTTTAATCACTGAGCCATCTCTCCAGCCCACATTTTTCTTTCTTTCTTTCTCTCTTTCTTTCTCTCTTTCTTTATTTCTTTCTCTTTCTTCTCTCTCTCTCTTTCTTTCTCTCTCTCTCTCTC
The DNA here is from genome assembly GCA_019843855.1 of Hylomyscus alleni. Lineage (NCBI taxonomy): Eukaryota > Metazoa > Chordata > Mammalia > Rodentia > Muridae > Hylomyscus > Hylomyscus alleni. Next base: position 5,659 of record JADRCC010580800.1, read on the forward strand.
TCTCTCTCTCTCTCTCTCTCTTTCTGTTTTTTTTGTTTTGTTTTTCTTTGAGACAAGGTTTCTCTGTGTAGCCCTGGCTGTTCTGTAACTCACTTTGTAGACGAGGCTGGTCTTGAACTCAGAAATCTGCCTGCCTCTGCCTTCCAAGTGCTGGGAGCACCACCACTGCCCCTGCATCTCAGTCCTAACAGCAGGAGCAGGGCCTGTCTCTGACTCTGTTGCCTGCCCTTGGATTCCTTTCCCCACATTTGTCTAGCCTCAATAGGAGAAGATGCTCCTAGTTCTATGGCAACTTGATATGCCAAGGCAGATTGATAAATGGGAGCCTCTCTTTTTTTCTGAGTAGAAAGGGAGAACTAGAGGTTGTCCAGGAGAAGAGGTGAGAGGGAGGGACTAGGAGGAGAGAAGGGAGAGGAAGCTGCAATTGCGATGTAAAATGAAAATGAATTAATTAGTTAATTTAAAAGAGTTAAAAAAATCTTTAGAACTAAAAATAAAAGAATCTGGTGTTTTTCCTATTATTAGCTTTTTATTTGGTCTGGTTCCATGTGTCACACATGCTATTTGGCATTTTCTACAGAACCTTAAATAGCTATGTCATTCTAATCTATGGATGAGTGTTCAGGAGAATCACAAAGCTACTACAGGTCAAGCCAGCAGAAATGAGTATCATTTGTATTGTTGCTCCATCTAATTCTTTCCCACTCCATATGCATTCTCACTTCCTTCACCTCTCAAGAAAGGAATTCCTCAGAGGACCTTGGCTCTAGCTCTGCTCCCTAAGGTGCTCGTGCTGTTTTTACAATGCATATAGAACACAAAGCTGTACCATGCATACTGCTGAGAGGGAGTAAAGGCCTTGTATTTGTTTCTTACTGATGAAGCAAGGAAATTGACCAAATTAATTAACTAAAACAATACAGACTTAAGGTCTTAACAAATCTGGAGATCCGAAGTCTGCAGTAGGTCTGCCTGAGCTATTTGACAGGACAACTTTGACAGGACTGGCATCTTCTGAACGTTTTAGATCAAACTCTGCTTCCTCACATTTTCCTGCTTCTAGGTTCCACCTTCCCTTAGACTGTGTTATTCCATCTTCAAAACTAAAAATGACAGTTGTAGTCTTTCTCATAATACATTACTCTGAAAACCTTCATTTTGTTTCATTTGTTGGGATCCGATTATTACACTAGACCTGTAGAGGCTTAATTTTAAAGTTAATTGGTTGGCAAAGAGTTCTCTCTGTAACTTTAACTCCATTTCCAGATAACAAGGCATCCACAGGTTTTGGGGATTAGAGCATTGACATGTTTCAGGGATTGATTGATTATTTATTTATTTATTGCCTTCCACAGAAAACTAAACAATAGCAGCTCATTCATACTGCATGTCTGTGGACGAGAAGGTGGGAAATGATGACCGAAATGCATAGTTCTAATGGATTGGGAAGGGCAACATTTTTCCAAAGAGTTCCAGGTTATGCTGTTGTATTTGTAGGATCATTTAAAAACTTAAATTAGCATACAAAGCAACTCGTCTCCCTATGGCGTTTTCACACACACTTCCTCTGAGCTCATTTCCCTTCCCCAGATTATTTTGGAGAGTTTCCTAAATACCTCAAAACTTTAATCTCTTCATTTATTAATTAGCTCCTATCTCATTATGTTTTCTGCAGGACTAATTAAATGAGCAAATAAATGTGAAGGCAATGTCAATAGCTAGACATCTGGTATACAATAAATTCTTAATAAGTGCTAGTTTCTGGTAAAAAGTCACTACAGCTGGCATTTATTATAAATACAAAGTGTCATCTATTTTTTTTTTCTGGGAAAAGAAGGCAGTATGAAGAGAAAGTTGTTGAATAGGTCGAATATTTGAAAAGCTTTGTAAAAATTTAGATGATTAAAAAAATTAATAGCAATTATAGTCTCAGCAGAGTTGAAGACTTAAAAACAGAAATATATTTGAATATATTTTTAAACTTCGGAAAAATTTAAGAATAGGAATAATCCACACCACTCATTCACCTGACTCAGATTTATCTTTCAATGTGTTATCCCCCTTGCTCTATTTATTTAGGTATTTATGTATCTATGTATCTATTATCGATCATCTATCAGCTACATCTATCTATCTATCTATCTATCTATCTATCTATCTATCTATCTTTCCATCCTCCTTCTAATTATTTCTTTTAATTGAGACTAAGCTACATATACAATGTCCTGAATCTCTAAATAGTTCACCACATATTCCCTAAGGACCAAGGTATACTTTTATATGATCATAGCAGGGTCAGTTTACTTATCCTATGAGGACTCAGAATGTAGTAGTTTTGGCTTTATGAACTACACATGCTCTTTATTACGCATTCCTCTTTGTTTTCTATACAAGCCTTTACAATGTAAGCTTGTAGCTGATAGTATAGTTAACCACCATGATACATTACTCTTATTTAGTACCATTAAGTCTATTTGTCTATCATCCAAATTTGCAAATTAGCTCAGGAGTAACATTATCTCATGTCATTCAGGATCTAAGACCAGGTATAGTTGTCACCATCTTCAGTATCTTTTATAGTGAACTATTTACTCTGTTTTGTTTTTGTCCTTTATAATGTTGCCAAAGTAAGTCCTTGGCTTTTATCATGCATCTAATTTGGGATTTCCTGCTTTGGATCCTGTGTAAATGATGCAGGTCCTCAGATATCCCGTTTAAATACAACATGTCCATGTGTCCATCACCAATAGTGTTGTTTTATTTCCCATCTGTCCAAGCATTGTGTGACTTCTTCCTGATGTAGTTACTACTCTACCATTCTCTGTCTAGAGTGTGGTTTCACTGGAATTGTTACCCTGGGAATAGAAACTGAAGGGAAGTACTAAATGGTTGCTTGTGTGGTGTGGTCTGTGTTGCTTGTTTTAGGTTATACTATTGTGGATCTCTGAAGAATCACTAATCAAGTGGAACTGGTGGTAAGACTCAGTCTGTGGCTGGACCAGTCTATTTAAGTATTTAACATAAGGTTGAATGTTGTAAAGGGATTCTTAAGGATAAGGGAAGTGACAGGAACTGGAGGGAGAAAAAGGGGTTGGGGGGGTGAGTGTAACCAGAGCCTATCATACAGTTAGGAAATTGCAAAAAATTAATTAATACAAAAAACTAAAATAAGATTTAAGTCTTCTATCTCTCTTGTGCACTATAGACATATATTAGTCTTAACCCAAACAATTGTATGTTGGTCTGGAGGTGGGAACAATCATTCATCTGCCACAGATATTCCCTAGATGCCTAGACTGTAAGTTATGTTCACAAATTATTGTTTAGTAGGATGGAATGAAGAAATAAGAAATCAATATTGATAATGACTCAGCTCACTTGTTGCAAATAAATCACAACCCAGACTGTCTATTCTGAAAGTGAGACTATTGTGTGCTAACCATATACATGGTTTATTCATTTCCAGATATAAGTTTTTGTCACTAGTCACCTGTCATACTAGAGAGTTCAAGGCATTTAGCATATTTGTGCTAATATCAATGATACTTGCTTGTCCACTTAATCAAAACATTACTGTTTCTCTTTTGACTTCATTCTCATCTTGGCGGAGCTTCACTATGAATACCAGCCTGGCTTTGAACTTGTGATCCATTTTACTGAGCCCCTCCTGACTGTGAAGATTACTGAAAGATTATATGCAGCACTAACAAACTTTTTTTTTTGATGAGCATCTTTTTACTGAAGTGTTCTGTGGCAGAAACATACAAGGGAGTAAACACTATAAATAAGCCTCCATGCTAGGTCCTAAGAATAAATAACAATCATTGGGACAGCTACTAAAATATCACTTTTTCACATTTCTGAGTATGAAATGAAAACGACATTGGTTAAGGGAAAGGCATCTAATAATCAGTCATTGATTCTCAAACTGTAGGACTTGGCCAAATTAAAAAAATGACAAAAGCTTTCACATGTAACCATCATATAACAGGTATAAATTACTTAACAGATCCTTTCAACGAGCAGCATTTATCTTTAAGAGACAGTTCATTTTACCATTAGCAAAGTACACCAAAAATATATTAAGGCACTAAAGTAAATACATAATACTACATTGTCAATGAATGGAAATTCCTAAAAGATGTGTACTTCAAACATGAATTCTTGGCACCAGCAAAGTAATTTGAAACTGGATGTGATAATAGATGGCAAATCAACATAACTAAAGAGATTTAACAATGAATTGAAAAGCTGAATATTTGTTGCAAATGCAATAAATGAGGCCACCATAATTTTAATTACCCCAAACTATATATCAGAATTGAGCCACACATCCACCATCTTATTCTTCTGTAGTGCCTGGACCTGGTCTGCACGCCATCATATCTATCCCATGCTCTTCCATGCCCCCCCCCCCCCATTCCCATGCTCTTCTTCAGTGAGAGCAGGTTTTCATCGGACACTCCACTCGTTAGAAAGGGAATTTACTGTGTTGACTTGAGAAAGCTTGTACTGTTCTTTTTCCCTAGTCTGTGGGTTCTTTCATTCATCCTTCTCCAACCTTAATTCATCCTTTCAATAGCCTAACACTAGGTAGGAGAGACAGAAGAATAGAGAGGAGAAACAAATTCCTCAATATAATTTCTTTCCTTTTGTTGCTTCTTTGACCATGATTACTATGGAACAGCAACCATCCCTCCTCAATGACCAACAATGACCCATCCTGTCTCTTGGGTCACTAGCATTTATATACCCTCTGAAAAATTTCCCAGAATTCCAAAGATAACACACTGTAGAAACTGTCTGCGGCTGTCAAAGCCATGCCTCTGTTAGAGCGCAAGGCAAATCATGGTCAGCTGCGATGAGCAGTCTCAAGCAGCCCCATTCCTCACACCTGGGTTTAAGATGAAAATGTATTTTTATAACCTATCTGTGTTTTTAAAAAGAACAAAATTCCAAAATTCTCACTATAAACACTTTTGTGCATTTTCTTTTCTCTTCCATGAGACAATTGTCCTATGGCTTGAGATTGCTCTGAGGTATGCATAAAAGAACCAAGACAATCCTTCCTGCTTGTTATCAGTCTTCTTTTTATTGACTCTTTGTGAACTCCTGGAAGGAAGGGGCATGCTAAGGAATAGAAATAAAGAAAGATGAGGGGAATGGAAAGAGAGAAAGGTGGTAAGAAATTTCTACATTGTGTGTGTGTGTGTGTGTGTGTGTGTGTGTGTGTGTGTGTATACTTGCATGATCATGCACACAAATGAAGGGGGGGCTCTGATGTCAATGTGCCAGAAGCAAAACTTTAACAGATCACATATGTCAATGCTTTCCTTAGCTTTATAGATGAGGACATCAAATGTAAGAAAGATCAAAGTATTTACAGAAAGTGGCACAAACTGGAGACACAGTTGGATCAGAGGACATAGGTGTCACCAACCATGACCTGCTTCTTTTAAGGTGTTTTCCTAAGACTTTTCATGATGTCTGATCTGATCTATAAAGAGTGAAGGAATAGCTTTCTGCATCATCCTCACCACTCAACCATGCAGCAGAGGGCCTAGAAGGACATTTAAAATCTTTTAGATTTATTTTTATTTTGTTTTATGTCTATGAATGCTTTGTCTGCTTGCCTGTGTGTAAGTCTGTATGTATGTATGTATGTATGTATGTATGTGCACCACGTGTGTGCCTGGTGCCCACAATAGTCTGAAGAGAGTGTCAGATGCTCTGTTACTGGAGTTACAGATGGTTGTAAGCTATCATGTGTGCTGGGAATTGAACCAGGGTTCTCTACAAAAGAAATAAGTGTTCTAAACTGCTGAGCCTCTCCAGCCTCTGATAGGACATTTCAATGGCATCTAAGAGTATTTGGAGATATGAATATTTTGTATATAGGAACAGGGAAAGCAGACATTCTACCAAGAAAAAAAAAGCCATAACTTTTTACTTAAGCATAGCTCAAAAATCTAAAGTATTAGGACTTTCTCAAGACAAGGTTACATGAAGGGGAGAATTACAACATGTCTGATAATTAAATGGCATCCTAAGATATCAATCACATCTTTAGAGGCCACATCATAAGACCACTAACGGTGACATTAATGTGTTTTGGTAACACTTAGCAATCTGGATGTTTAATACACTTCAGCCATTTGTTCCAGGTCACCAGAGGTTAACAAGGCAGCAGTGAATAGAAGCATAATTGTCTTTCATTAGGCTAAGTTGCCAATTTGAAAAGCAAGGACAAAGTCCTCTGAATCATCTTGATCTTTATCTAGGACCAAGGCTGTGCACTTTGAATAAATGCTGAGATACTCACTATTATGTTTGAAGGGTCTTATGACTGCGCCTGAGAGTCGAGCCCCCAGTACGATAGAAGAGTGGTTATACTCATCACTTAAAATGAGGCATCCCTGTTTAGAAAACAAACACAAACCACAAGATAATGAAAGGAGAGACAACATGTGGGAACTAGAAAACACCAAAATCTATGTTAAATCAGAACTCTACTTAATTTGAAAAGGTTGAATATCAGCTGGTGTTTATATGGACAAAAGCTAATCTTTCAGCTAGCTCATTGAGATGGCAGCTGTTTGTAAGATATTGCATCTTTACTGGAATGCTTACAAACAAATAGTTTTCAACAGCAAGATTGTCTTTTAAGCACTAGCAAGAGTCTAAAAGACTGAGCTTTGACTGGAAGACTGATTTGTGGAGGGCTGTACACTTGCTTGGTACCTGATTCTGTGCTAGATTATTTGGATGAGTCTCATTAGTTCTCCTGGCAGCCTTTTATAGTAAGACATTTACAAGTCTTACCTTGTGCTCTCGTTCTTCCTGTGCCAACATCCCTTGGAAACAGAAACATCTGTGTTTTACAGTTAAAAACTTTGAATTGGTAAAACTGTGCATGGAAGGCCAGTGTGAGGTGAGCAGAAAATGTTACTGCTTGTATATTATGCTTGTAAATTTGTTTTTCTTTTAAAATGCATACACTAGAGAGCTGTTCAAGAATACCCAAAATTCAGAGTGATGATGGTTCCTTTTTCATTTTCGGTGGTCATCTGTAATTGAATTCTTCCTTATTCACACACAATATGTTTTAGGTTTTTGAGTCCAAAGCTAGAAAAATGGCCTTATTTCCATAGTGAAGAATATATGTATACTGGTAATTTTTCTTTGGAAACATTTGAGAATTATTGTAAACCTCATGATACCTCTCCTCTGTGTTCTTTAGCCATGTAACTATTATTTTATTTAGTATATTTTTTTCTCCACTGGACTTCAAACACTTGGATATACATGGCACAGGTCTTGTTCATCCTCTTATATCATGTATATGACTTCATACATGACATGCAGAATCTCAATAATTAGTCAACAATATGAATAAATGGATGAAATAGGAAAGGTTTTTGGTCTAAAGTTGTGCTTAGTAAGTACTTGCTAAATGACAAATGTAGATGAACATCTGTAAAACAGGTCTTTCTAAGCTACTATCGAAGATGACATTTGATCCACATTTAGTCTAGCAACTTAATAACTGGAAGTATCACAATCAAGAGATTTTCTAGACTATGCTGATATGTTTACCCAAAGATTTTGATGCTGAGAAGGGGACCTTTTGGCAACACTTTTGATAAAGGACTCCAAAGGTGTAATTCTTGGGGAGAGGACAACAGAAGACACATGGCAAAAAATTCTTACCTTTCCAACAAATATAGGGATATTTGTTGAGTTGGTTGCGAATCCCATCCCAAAAATCATCACCGCTTCCACATTCAAGAACTTAGCCATAAGATCCTCCAGCTCCTTGTGTATATCCAAGGTACCTGAGCAGAAGTTACATGAGGAGTGTGATCCTTGCTTTTGAACAAGCCCAAGTGTAAAAACTTAAATTATACTATACATACATCAACACAGACCTGTGGCATAGCAAGAATCTTTGTCATAGTTCCAATCTAGAAACAACTCAAAGTCCATTTATTACAAAATGAATGTACTAATTTTGGAAACACAATTGAATATAGCCTAATGAAAAACAAAAATATTGCCTTACACAGTGGTGTGGATAAAGTGTGCAAGCATGTCAAGGCAGTGTTGTTTTTGTTTTTGTTTTTTTGTATGACAAAAATTTTAGGATTCTCTGAATGCTCTGTATATAGATGTTGTTGGATATACATGTATGCTTGATTTGTAAAAATCCATTGAGCTATATATTTATGGCTGCTTTGATCCTATATTCTTATGGATGCTCCCACATGCATTTTACGATGAAATAGAACTTATAAAACATACCATAATTCCTACACCCCACAAGTAATTGTTATAATCCTCTTAGAGATTTCATTTACCTAAATGCACACAGATTGTACGACTTCTATAGCTACTAAGGGCAATAGTGTGTTTATTAAATCTTTGGAATGTATTAGATACTCTGACAAGTCTGCCACCTAAATGATTTCATTTAACCCTAGACTTCCACTAGTGCAGGCAATATTGCTTTACAGAGAAGAAAAATCAAAGTTTAAAAATGTTTCAGAGAAAACTCAACAGATAATCCACCCTAACCCTGGATGTCTGTTTTACTTCTCATGACCTCTCTTCCTCTCTTACACTCCTTCTTCCCTCTCATCGTTTGCTTCCTTGTCTTCCAACCACCTTCTCTCTTTCTCTTCTTTGACATCATCTCTTAATACTGGCTGCCTTCAAATTAGTGAGACACCTATCTAAACTCTCTAAGTTCTCAGTTATAGGCAAGGATCACCATGCCCAGACTATAACCTTTCATATCCTTGTTTACTGATCTCTTACTAAATATAATCATATTACTTCTTGTTGGTAGCAAAGATTAATGCTTTCTAGATTTTGTTTGTAATCATTTCACCTTTTAGATCTACATCAACTAATGTCATAACGACTAGCTTATGTAGTTAATGAAATTGAAGAACTGAGCTCTAAACTATATTTGAGTTTTATTAACTTGGTTTCAACTTTAAAATTAAAGTCCTTCAAAAATATCTGCTGTTAAACACCTTATTGGCATTAGGGTTTGATTTGACTTCATTCATGGACAATTTAGTATGTGCATTGAGATAAAATATGGATATAAAAAACACCAGGAGATTTTGTATTGATTATATGTATTTAAATAGTAAATTAAAAATGATAGATGTTGCATTATATTTTTACTTGACATTTTTCCTGGAAGATAGGTTTGGTTAGGTTTGCATGGTAAATGATGATATACACTGAGATCTCTCTCCAATGTGACAACCTAAACTTTTAACTACCCTGGCAAACCTTGAATAAGAATGACTATACTGTGTGCTGTGGATAAATGAATTCAGGTTTGAGAATAGGAAAACATTCAAGTGGTGAGATGTAACTTGCACTTACAGGATTTAGAAGCCACTGTTGAGATTTAAGAAAGAGCAATATTGTTGCTTTCCTTTATTGTAACAATCAATATATATTACTATTCAAGATAATGAAATATCAATATTCTATTCTCACTGGTATGTTAGTGCCATTATTATGCCAACATGGTTGAAAGTAAATTTTAGAAAGTATTAAATATCAGTTCAGAGAGTTAATTCTTAATATTTTTGTATTCACTATTAAGTAGGACTTTTAAAGAGCAAACTTTGTCCTTTATGAAAAACCACAGTATTATACAGAACTAGTTGGTGTCCGTCTCAAACCTGAATTCATTTATCCCTACAGATGGCAGAAATAATACACAGTACAGTCATTCTTACTCAAAGTTCAGTGGAGCAGTTAAATTGTCTCACTATAGATATGGATCTGATGATAAAAGAATTTATCATGGAAATCTAATGATCCGAGTTCTTATCCCAGAACTCAGTGGAAGGAGAGAACCAACTCCATGGAGTAATTCCTGGATTTCCACACATATGTCACACATACACACAAACCATAATAAAATGTACAGAAAGTTGTAATTTTGAAAAAATATTTGTATCATCAAATATAAAATATGTTTGGAATATATCAAATATATATGTTTGATATATATTTGATACAGATCAGTAAATATATAGCCCAGAAGTTTGGAATACAGGAGAGCAACCCACAAACCACAAGAAACTCAAGAAGAAGGAAGACCAAAATGTGGACATTTAATTCTTTCTTAAAAGGGGGAAAAATACCCATCTAAGGAGTTGCAAAGACTAACTATGGAGCAGAGACTGAAGGAAGGACAAGCCAGTCTGATATAGCTATCTCCTGAGAGGCTCTGACAGTACCTGACTAATACAGAGGTAGAGGCCCACAGCCATCCATTGGACAGAGTACAGGGTCTCCAATTAAGGAGTTAGAGAAAGGACCAAAGGAGGTGAAGGGTTTCCAGTCCCTTAGGACGAACAACAATATGAACTAACTAGTACCCTTGGAGCTCCCAGGGACTAAACCACCAACCAAGGACTATACATGGTGGGACTGATTGTTCTGGCAGCATGTGAATAGTAGAGGATTGCAAAGTCGATCATCAATGGGAGGAGAGACCCTTGACCCTGTGAAGGTCCTATGCTCCAGTGTAGGGGAATGCCAGGGCCAATAAGTGGGAGAGGGTGAGGTGGCAAGCAGGGGGAGGGGGAGGCAACAGGGATTTGTTCTTGTTGTTTTGTTTGTTTGTTTGTTGTTTTTGTTTTTGGTCTTTTTTTTTTTTTTGAGGGGAAACTGGGAAAGAAGAAATCATATGACATGTAAATAAAGAAAATATAAAAAATAAATATATTACACACACAAACCAGAAAGAATAAACTAACATTGAAGATGAAAACATGAACACAGAATCATGTACTGGGATTCATTTTTACTTATTTAGAAGACATTGACTTCCAAAGGGGATGGTCCCAGGAGTAGGCAACTAAAAAGTAGGAGCCTGTTCTCCCTGCTTCTGCCACTAATAACTGAGTAGTCTTGGGGTATTGTCCCTGAAAGTTGGTAAAGAGATTAGAAGATGTGGTTTAGGATCTCCTGACATTACACATGCTCTTTCTTCCATATAGAATGGTCTTCTGTTATTATGACCGCATCTCCCACTACTTTCTCATCTCCACCCAATGTGTGAGTCATTCTCCTCCTCCCTTCTAGCTGCCCAAGACAAAACTACTCAGGAGATTAATTATATCATCATTACCCCACAATGATTAGTATTATGAAGTTGATTTCAGAATTTGGAAAAATCTCCATTACAAAAAGAACACATAAAGGGTGCAGACAGACACACAAGACACATGACTTCCACAGATATTAAAGACATCAGAATGTTCACGGGAGTAAAAGTTGTGATACTATAGTAAATGTTTTGTCCTGATGAGTACAATGCCCTGTCTAGTCGTAACATTCAGTATAGACCTAGAGAGTTATATGGAGTCTTTTTGTGGAGAATGAAGACCTAAGAGTAGAGGGTGTAATTAGGAAGATCAAAGATCCACATGAAACCAGAGCAACAAAGTAACTAGGCAGCAAATATCAATATTTAGAGAAGCTGTTTAAAGATAGAAGGAGGCCAAATTAGTCAACTCAGTAACTGTCCCCATAAATCTTTCCTGCTTAGGGAATCAACTGAGTAACTATGTCACAACTAAATCACCGGGACATATGTGGACAGATAATTAAGATAAATCTCCACCTTTGTTCTTTCTAAACCTGCCCTTCCACATGTTTAGCTAAATGAATCACTGAAAGTTCTTAGGATGGTGTGGGATGTGCTGTTAGGCAAACAGACAGCCAAGCAACTATGGGAAATGCATGTGCCAAAGACTCTACTGGGAGGTTTCCCAATATAAGGAATTCCATATGGATTAATAAGAACACCACTTTTAAAATTAATTACATGCTACTTTCTTAGTACTCTAAGCTAAACATAAAGAATGGTTCAAGAGAACAAAGTAGTTGTTAGAAAGTCGATGAGCTTTCTTTCTACAGGCATCAGGCTGTGCCTCAATCCAGTGAAGATATTAAGTTTAGCTAGTCGTCCAAATAGTTGGGTAGTTTAGAAAATAACACTCAACAGTCTGTCTTTGATATATAAATATTGTCTTTTGTAAATCACAATAAAGCATAAGTCTCATCCTAGTTGAAGGGACAAACGGGTGCACAATCATTTTTACTTGGCTAGTGTCAGTGGGTGCACAAATTCCTGCTCTATGTATATATTGACTCCTGTTATTACTTTGATGTTTTCCTTATCCAGCCAGCTACTAAAATCT
>JADRCC010580802.1:0-17905 GCA_019843855.1 Hylomyscus alleni
ATAAAAGAATGCTCATTTTAATAGCCGTTTCTGTATAAAGGAGAATAATGGAACAGAAAACGTTAAATAGGTTTGGGAGTGGTAAGGCAATGTAGAGAGGGAACTACATGGAGGGATAATTAACACTAATGAACTTCTGAAAAAGTCACGAGGACCTGATCTGTATCATCATTCTAAAATATAAATATATACATAAAACATGCATACAAAGAGTTTAAATGGAGTTAACTCTAATGAGGAAACAATTCCTTTACTAGACACCACAGATAACAAGTAGAAACTAATAGATGACCTCTAGTAGAGTTGTTGGCAAATGAGGTCCCATAGAACCTCAAACATTATAGGCTACTATCATTGTTTTGATTATCTTCCAGAAATTGATGGTAAGAAACTATTGCTGGAAACACGACATACTTGAGTCCCAGAATGGGGACAGAGCAAGCTGTTTCTATCCTGGAAGCTTCATCTCTACTTTCATAGTGCTAAAAGGAACTATGTATGTGGCTGAAGAAGAAAAATAATCATGAATTTTATCCAGCTGTGAACTCTGAAGGCTCCAGTAACTGCCAGCCCGATAAGCCTCCTGGGCAATAGGAGAACGGATATCAAGGGAGTAATCAACTACTTACTTATCATTGTATTTAAGGCCTGTCCTACAAGGTGAAACCCATTTCTAGAATGATTATCAAAGGCCAAAGCCTATGGTTAGACAAGCCCTAGGTCCTCCGCAAGAATGCACTACTATTATTCTGCTAAATGGACGTAGTATTAAACTAACTCCTAGTGGCTATTTTATAGATTAGTGCTTCTCCCAGTTTCATCAGAGAAGCTTCTTTTTTTGCAGTAGATGATGCTCAACATGGAGACAACTGGCCAAGGTGTTGAAAATGAGAGAGTTTGGAATGCTCATCCCTAAATTAGACATCATATTATGCCCCTTCTTTCTAAGGCTCAGGGATCATTGTGGAAGATGGGGCAGAAAGATTGTAAGATGAGGGGGTGGTGGATGACTTCAAGGAAGTACTGTCTTCTAGATAAAGCACTAGTTGCATATATGAATTCTGAGCAGTTGTGACACTATGTACAAGATTTACGAAAAATCTAGATAGACAAAATCTCAGAATGAAGGGGCAGTGTGGACAGAATACAATCCTTAGCTAAGGAGCTATTGAAAATTGATAGCTGCCAGGCAAGGAGGAGTTAGTTCTCTTTAATGGTGTGTCTTCTAGTACGTTGACTATTCTCCAACAAATGGCCACATAACTTAAGGTAGATTGGCAGCATATAGTTGATAGGCTTTAAAAAAGGAGGATACAAAGTTGGGTGGAAATTGAATAGGGGGTATATATAGGAGGAGTAGGGAAAGGGGACAATGTGATAAATACTATAATGTACAGAACACAAAGAGACAGTCTTAGTTCATAACAGGTAAAAATGTCAAAGCTAAACTATATATTCTGAGGAGAGATTCTAGCTGCTAATGGGATAGGGCTACAATAGCCCTGGTATAGTATGGAATTTCCTAAAGGTTTCACAGCTGTTTGGGTCTTTCACATGCTCTGGCAGTAGCTGATGATTAAGTCAGCTTATCCTCAACCTTTTACACTATCCAAAAACTACTAGCCTGTAGGTATAATACTACCTGTCCTAGCTTTGAATGGAACATTACTAAAAATATACTTGGTACTTAGTTGCTGACCATAGGAAGAACCTTTTGAAGGTTCTGAGTTTCTTTCCCTTCTGTTTGGTGTTCTTACTTCCTCATTTGACTGTTGAAGATAGAGAGGGAAATAAGGAGGAGATTGCTAGTTGAACCCATTGATACAGGACTGGACATTTATTTTGCTATTTATTATGATGCTAGAGTGGCTTTCTATACTTTGCATCTATTTTTTCATATGCAGAGTGCAAGAGCTAAGAATACTGGTTTCTGTGTAGGTACTCCATGACAAAGAGCATACCACATCAAAGCAGAATTTTCTTTCTCCGAACTATTGGAGGAATGTTGTGATGGTTCATCTTGATTGACACTTGATGGGATTTAGAACAACCTTAGAGGCTAATCTCTGGGCATGTCTTTGAAGGATATTTCCAGAGATATTGAATGAGGAGATAACCTATCTTGATTATGGATTTATGGATGATACCATTCGGTGCAGTGGTATCCTTGACCAAATGAAAAGAGGAAAACAAGCTTAAGTGTAGGCAGTCATCACTCTCTGCATCCTGAGTGTGGATATAATGTGACCAACTGCCTCACTCTCCTACTTCCACGACTCCCTTGCCATGACAGACTGCATCCTCAACCTCAGAGTCAAAATAACCTTTTCTTCTTTAAGTTGTTTCTCCCAGATATCTTGGCACAGCCATGGGAAAATAAGTAATGCAAGTGTAAGTGAGGTGTGATGAGAAGTTGAGGTGGAAAACAGTTCATAGGAAGAGACAAACTTTGGGTTTCATGGAATTCCATATTCTCAGTGTTTTGAAATGTCCTGCTATGGGCAGTCACCCTTAAGAACTTGCTTTTGTCAAGGGGGCTTTATATCAGAGATTCAGAGGTGTTTTAACATATGAAAATGCAACAATATAATCTTATCATGTAAGCAAACTGAAAGGAAAACAAAACCACATGATCATCTCATTAAATGCTGAAAAATGTTCTTCACAAAATCCAGCACCCCTGTATTTTAAAAGTCTTAGAGAGAGAGCATAGACACAAGGTGCATTCCTAAATGCAGCAAAGGCAATATACAGCAAGCCCACATCTGTATACATAGCAAATATCAAATTAAATGAAGAGAAACTTAAGGCAATTCTACTAAAATCAGGGACAAGACAAGGCTGTCCACTCTCTCAATGTCTATTCAATACAGTACTTGAGGTTTTAGTTAGAGCAATAAGGTAATTGAAGGAGATCAAGGGGATACAAATTGGAAAGGAAGAAGTCAAAGTATTGCTATTTGCAGATTATATGATAGTATGTATAAGTGAATCCAAAAATTCTACCAGGAAACTCCTACAGCTGATAAACATCTCCAGCAAAGTAGCCGGATACAAACACTGTCCCTACTATATACAAATGATAAACAGGATGAGCAAGAAATTAGAAAACAATATACCTCACAATAGATATAATAATATATCTTGGTGTAACTCTAATCAAGAAAGTAAAAGGCCTGTATGACAAGAACTTCAAGTGTTTTAAGGAAAGAAATAAAAGAATATATCAGAAGATGGCAAGATCTCTCACACTCATGGATAGGTTGGATTAACATAGTAAAAAATCTTACCAAAAGCAATGTACAGATTCAATGCAATTCCTATCAAATTTTCAAAAGAATTCTTTATGAACTTTAAAAAAATGATACACAATTTCATATGGAAAAACAAAAATTCAGGATAGCCAAAACAATTCTGTACAAAAAAAGAAAATCTGGATGTATCTCCATCCCTGATTTCAAGCAATAGTAATAAAAATATATGGTATTGGCATAAAAACAGGCATGTTGATCAATGGAATCGAACTGAAAACCCAGAAGTAAAGCACACATATATGGACATTTATTTTTGACAAAGAAGACAAAATTATGGAGTGGAAAAAAGAAACCATCTTCAACAAATAGTGCTGGTCTAACTGGATGTATGCATATAGAAGGATTCAAATAGATCCACATCTATCACCCTGCACAAAACTCAAGTCCGAGTAGATCAAAGGCATCAACATAAAACTGGATACACTAAATCTGACAGAAGAGGAAGTGAAGAATAGCCTTGAATGCACTGACACAGGAGCCAATGTCCTGAGTATAAGCACTAACAGCTCAGGCACTAAGATTAACAAAGTAAATGGGACCTCATGAAACAGAAAAGCTTCTGTAAGGCCAGGGATACCATCAAAAGGACAAAATGGTAACCTACAGAATAGGAAAGATCTTTACCAACCCTGCATCCAACAAAGGGCAGATACTCAAAATTTATAAAGAACTCAAGAAACTAGACATCAACAAACCAAATAACACAATTAAAATGGGGTACAGATCTTAACAGATAATTCTCAACAGAGGAATATCTCATAGCTGAGAAGCACTGAAAGAAATGTTCAACATCATTAGTCATCAGGGAAATGCAAATCACAATGATCCTGAGATTCCACCTTACACTTGACTAAGATCAGAAACTCAAGGGACAGTATATATTGGTGAGTATGTGGAACAAGGAGAATACTTTTCCATTGCTTGTGGGAGTATAAACTTATGTAACCACTTTGGAAATCAATCTGGCAGCTCTCAAAAACTTGGGAATAGTTCTACTGGAGGACCCAGCTGCACCACTTCTGGGCATATACCCAAGAGACTGTCCAATATAACAAAAGGACACTTGCTCAACTATGTTTGTAGCAGCTTAATTTGTAATAGAAAGAAACTGGAAACAACATTGATGTTTCTCAACTGAAGAATGGATAAAGAAAATGTGGTGTTCTTACACAATGGTATATTACTCAGCTATTAAAAACAATGATGTCATGAAGTTTGCAGGCAAAAGGATTGAACTAGGCAATATAATTTTAAGTGAGGTAACGCAAGCCCTGAAAGACAAACATGCTATGTACTCATGTATAAGTGGATACTAGTCATAAACTACAGGATAACAATGTTATAATCCACAGACCCAAAGAAGCTAAGTAACAAGAGGGCCTACAAGGAGTAGGGGAAACAAAATAGACATCAGGGTGGATGGATAGAGGGAGCTGGGTGGGGGATAGGTTGGGGCGACCAGCAGGTATTGAGTTAGGGGGAAGTGGAGGGAGAGAGTATTGGGATACATAGGATCTGGAGTATCTCTGGGAAGAGCTAGAAACCTAGATCAATGTAGACTCCCAGGAATCTATGAGGGTGATCCTAGCTAAGGCTCCTAGCAATGTGGGATGTGGAACCTGACATGGTCATCTCTTGTAACCAGGCAAGACTTCCAAGGTAGAGACTGGGATACTAACCCAGCTATAAAACTTTAGACTTACAATTTATTCTGCTTAAAAGAGGTGCCAGGGTAACAGTGGAACAGAAATTGAGGGTAATTGGTTAACCTTGAGAAAGGTTAACCAATGACTGGCTCATCTCAAAACCTATGCCACGAGAGAGTGACCACCTCTGACACAGTTAATGATATTCTCCTATACTTGCAGACAGGAACCTAGCATATTCTATGGAATTGAGAGAGGATAGACTGAAGGAGCCAGAGAGGTCAAGGACACCACAAGAAAACCTATAGAATCAACTAACCTGGGCACACAGGGGGCCACAAGACTGAACCATCATGGGAGCTTGCAAGGATGGACCTACGCCCTCTGCACATATCTGCATTTGTGCATCACAGTCTTTTAAAAAAAGATTTATTTATTTATTATATGTAAGTACACAGTAGCTGTCTTCAGAAACTTCAGAAGACAGTGCCAGATCTCTATGGATGGTTGTGAGCCACTATGTGGCTACTGGGATTTGAACTCAGGACTTTCAGAAGAGCAGTCAGTACTTTTAATCACTGAGCCATCTCTCCAGCCCACATTTTTCTTTCTTTCTTTCTCTCTTTCTTTCTCTCTTTCTTTATTTCTTTCTCTTTCTTCTCTCTCTCTCTTTCTTTCTCTCTCTCTCTCTCTCTCTCTCTCTCTCTCTCTCTTTCTGTTTTTTTTGTTTTGTTTTTCTTTGAGACAAGGTTTCTCTGTGTAGCCCTGGCTGTTCTGTAACTCACTTTGTAGACGAGGCTGGTCTTGAACTCAGAAATCTGCCTGCCTCTGCCTTCCAAGTGCTGGGAGCACCACCACTGCCCCTGCATCTCAGTCCTAACAGCAGGAGCAGGGCCTGTCTCTGACTCTGTTGCCTGCCCTTGGATTCCTTTCCCCACATTTGTCTAGCCTCAATAGGAGAAGATGCTCCTAGTTCTATGGCAACTTGATATGCCAAGGCAGATTGATAAATGGGAGCCTCTCTTTTTTTCTGAGTAGAAAGGGAGAACTAGAGGTTGTCCAGGAGAAGAGGTGAGAGGGAGGGACTAGGAGGAGAGAAGGGAGAGGAAGCTGCAATTGCGATGTAAAATGAAAATGAATTAATTAGTTAATTTAAAAGAGTTAAAAAAATCTTCAGAACTAAAAATAAAAGAATCTGGTGTTTTTCCTATTATTAGCTTTTTATTTGGCCTGGTTCCATGTGTCACACATGCTATTTGGCATTTTCTACAGAACCTTAAATAGCTATGTCATTCTAATCTATGGATGAGTGTTCAGGAGAATCACAAAGCTACTACAGGTCAAGCCGGCAGAAATGAGTATCATTTGTATTGTTGCTCCATCTAATTCTTTCCCACTCCATATGCATTCTCACTTCCTTCACCTCTCAAGAAAGGAGTTCCTCAGAGGACCTTGGCTCTAGCTCTGCTCCCTAAGGTGCTCGTGCTGTTTTTACAATGCGTATAGAACACAAAGCTGTACCATGCATACTGCTGAGAGGGAGTAAAGGCCTTGTATTTGTTTCTTACTGATGAAGCAAGGAAATTGACCAAATTAATTAACTAAAACAATACAGACTTAAGGTCTTAACAAATCTGGAGATCCGAAGTCTGCAGTAGGTCTGCCTGAGCGATTTGACAGGACAACTTTGACAGGACTGGCATCTTCTGAACGTTTTAGATCAAACTCTGCTTCCTCACATTTTCCTGCTTCTAGGTTCCACCTTCCCTTAGACTGTGTTATTCCATCTTCAAAACTAAAAATGACAGTTGCAGTCTTTCTCATAATACATTACTCTGAAAACCTTCATTTTGTTTCATTTGTTGGGATCCGATTATTACACTAGACCTGTAGAGGCTTAATTTTAAAGTTAATTGGTTGGCAAAGAGTTCTCTCTGTAACTTTAATTCCATTTCCAGATAACAAGGCATCCACAGGTTTTGGGGATTAGAGCATTGACATGTTTCAGGGATTGATTGATTATTTATTTATTTATTGCCTTCCACAGAAAACTAAACAATAGCAGCTCATTCATACTGCATGTCTGTGGACTAGGAGGTGGGAAATGATGACCGAACTGCATAGTTCTAATGGATTGGGAAGGGCAGCATTTTTCCAAAGAGTTCCAGATCATGCTGTTGTATTTGTAGGATCATTTAAAAACTTAAACTAGCATACAAAGCAACTCGTCTCCCTATGGCGTTTTCACACACACTTCCTCTGAGTTCATTTCCCTTCCCCAGATTATTTTGGAGAGTTTCCTAAATACCTCAAAACTTTAATCTCTTCATTTATTAATTAGCTCCTATCTCATTATGTTTTCTGCAGGACTAATTAAATGAGCAAATAAATGTGAAGGCAATGTCAATAGCTAGACATCTGGTATACAATAAATTCTTAATAAGTGCTAGTTTCTGGTAAAAAGTCACTACAGCTGGCATTTATTATAAATACAAAGTGTCATCTATTTTTTTTTTTCTGGGAAAAGAAGGCAGTATGAAGAGAAAGTTGTTGAATAGGTCGAATATTTGAAAAGCTTTGTAAAAATTTAGATGATTAAAAAAATTAATAGCAATTATAGTCTCAGCAGAGTTGAAGACTTAAAAACAGAAATATATTTGAATATATTTTTAAACTTCGGAAAAATTTAAGAATAGGAATAATCCACACCACTCATTCACCTGACTCAGATTTATCTTTCAATGTGTTATCCCTCTTGCTCTATATATTTAGGTATTTATGTATCTATGTATCTATTATCGATCATCTATTAGCTACATCTATCTATCTATCTATCTATCTATCATCTATCTATCTATCTATCTATCTATCTATCTATCTATCTATCTATCTATCTTTCCATCCTCCTTCTAATTACTTCTTTTAATTGAGACTAAGCTACATATACAATGTCCTGAATCTCTAAATAGTTCACCACATATTCCCTAAGGACCGAGGTATACTTTTATATGATCATAGCAGGGTCAGTTGACTTATCCTATGAGGACTCAGAATGTAGTAGTTTTGGCTTTATGAACTACACATGCTCTTTATTACGCATTCCTCTTTGTTTTCTATACAAGCCTTTACAATGTAAGCTTGTAGCTGATAGTATAGTTAACCACCATGATACATTACTCTTATTTAGTACCATTAAGTCTATTTGTCTATCATCCAAATTTGCAAATTGGCTCAGGAGTAACATTATCTCATGTCATTCAGGATCTAAGACCAGGTATAGTTGTCACCATCTTCAATATCTTTTATAGTGAACTATTTTCTCTGTTTTGTTTTTGTCCTTTATAATATTGCCAAAGTAAGTCCTTGGCTTTTATCATGCATCTAATTTGGGATTTCCTGCTTTGGATCCCGTGTAAATGATGGAGGTCCTCAGATATCCCGTTTAAATACAACATGTCCATGTGTCCATCACCAATAGTGTTGTTTTATTTCCCATCTGTCCAAGCATTGTGTGACTTCTTCCTGATGTAGTTACTACTCTACCATTCTCTGTCTAGAGTGTGGTTTCACTGGAATTGTTACCCTGGGAATAGAAACTGAAGGGAAGTACTAAATGGTTGCTTGTGTGGTGTGGTCTGTGTTGCTTGTTTTAGGTTATACTATTGTGGATCTCTGAAGAATCACTAATCAAGTGGAACTGGTGGTAAGACTCAGTCTGTGGCTGGGCCAGTCTATTTCAGTATTTAACATAAGGTTGAATGTTGTAAAGGGATTCTTAAGGATAAGGGAAGTGACAGGAACTGGAGGGAGAAAAAGGGGTTGGGGGGGTGAGTGTAACCAGAGCCTATCATACAGTTAGGAAATTGCAAAAAATTAATTAATACAAAAAACTAAAATAAGATTTAAGTCTTCTATCTCTCTTGTGCACTATAGACATATATTAGTCTTAACCCAAACAATTGTATGTTGGTCTGGAGGTGGGAACAATCATTCATCTGCCACAGATATTCCCTAGATGCCTAGACTGTAAGTTATGTTCACAAATTATTGTTTAGTAGGATGGAATGAAGAAATAAGAAATCAATATTGATAATGACTCAGCTCACTTGTTGCAAATAAATCACAACCCAGACTGTCTATTCTGAAAGTGAGACTATTGTGTGCTAACCATATACATGGTTTATTCATTTCCAGATATAAGTTTTTGTCACTAGTCACCTGTCATACTAGAGAGTTCAAGGCATTTAGCATATTTGTGCTAATATCAATGATACTTGCTTGTCCACTTAATCAAAACATTACTGTTTCTCTTTTGACTTCATTCTCATCTTGGCGGAGCTTCACTATGAATACCAGCCTGGCTTTGAACTTGTGATCCATTTTACTGAGCCCCTCCTGACTGTGAAGATTACTGAAAGATTATATGCAGCACTAACAAACTTTTTTTTTTGATGAGCATCTTTTTACTGAAGTGTTCTGTGGCAGAAACGTACAAGGGAGTAAACACTATAAATAAGCCTCCATTCTAGGTCCTAAGAATAAATAACAATCATTGGGACAGCTACTAAAATATCACTTTTTCACATTTCTGAGTATGAAATGAAAACGACATTGGTTAAGGGAAAGGCATCTAATAATCAGTCATTGATTCTCAAACTGTAGGACTTGGCCAAATTAAAAAAATGACAAAAGCTTTCACATGTAACCATCATATAACAGGTGTAAATTACTTAACAGATCCTTTCAACGAGCAGCATTTATCTTTAAGAGACAGTTCATTTTACCATTAGCAAAGTACACCAAAAATATATTAAGGCACTAAAGTAAATACATAATACTACATTGTCAATGAATGGAAATTCCTAAAAGATGTGTACTTCAAACATGAATTCTTGGCACCAGCAAAGTAATTTGAAACTGGATGTGATAATAGATGGCAAATCAACATAACTAAAGAGATTTAACAATGAATTGAAAAGCTGAATATTTGTTGCAAATGCAATAAATGAGGCCACCATAATTTTAATTACCCCAAACTATATATCAGAATTGAGCCACACATCCACCATCTTATTCTTCTGTAGTGCCTGGACCTGGTCTGCACGCCATCATATCTATCCCATGCTCTTCCATGCCCCCCCCCCCCATTCCCATGCTCTTCTTCAGTGAGAGCAGGTTTTCATCGGACACTCCACTCGTTAGAAAGGGAATTTACTGTGTTGACTTGAGAAAGCTTGTACTGTTCTTTTTCCCTAGTCTGTGGGTTCTTTCATTCATCCTTCTCCAACCTTAATTCATCCTTTCAATAGCCTAACACTAGGTAGGAGAGACAGAAGAATAGAGAGGAGAAACAAATTCCTCAATATAATTTCTTTCCTTTTGTTGCTTCTTTGACCATGATTACTATGGAACAGCAACCATCCCTCCTCAATGACCAACAATGACCCATCCTGTCTCTTGGGTCACTAGCATTTATATACCCTCTGAAAAATTTCCTAGAATTCCAAAGATAACACACTGTAGAAACTGTCTGCGGCTGTCAAAGCCATGCCTCTATTAGAGCGCAAGGCAAATCATAGTCAGCTGCGATGAGCAGTCTGAAGCAGCCCCATTCCTCACACCTGGGTTTAAGATGAAAATGTATTTTTATAACATATCTGTGTTTTTAAAAAGAACAAAATTCCAAAATTCTCACTATAAACACTTTTGTGCATTTTCTTTTCTCTTCCATGAGACAATTGTCCTATGGCTTGAGATTGCTCTGAGGTATGCATAAAAGAACCAAGACAATCCTTCCTGCTTGTTATCAGTCTTCTTTTTATTGACTCTTTGTGAACTCCTGGAAGGAAGGGGCATGCTAAGGAATAGAAATAAAGAAAGATGAGGGGAATGGAAAGAGAGAAAGGTGGTAAGAAATTTCTACAGTGTGTGTGTGTGTGTATACTTGCATGATCATGCACACAAATGAAGGGGGGGCTCTGATGTCAATGTGCCAGAAGCAGAACTTTAACAGATCACATATGTCAATGCTTTCCTTAGCTTTATAGATGAGGACATCAAATGTAAGAAAGATCAAAGTATTTACAGAAAGTGGCACAAACTGGAGACACAGTTGGATCAGAGGACATAGGTGTCACCAACCATGACCTGCTTCTTTTAAGGTGTTTTCCTAAGACTTTTCATGATGTCTGATCTGATCTATAAAGAGTGAAGGAATAGCTTTCTGCATCATCCTCACCACTCAACCATGCAGCAGAGGGCCTAGAAGGACATTTAAAATCTTTTAGATTTATTTTTATTTTGTTTTATGTCTATGAATGCTTTGTCTGCTTGCCTGTGTGTATGTATGTATGTATGTATGTATGTATGTATGTATGTATGTGCACCACGTGTGTGCCTGGTGCCCACAATAGTCTGAAGAGAGTGTCAGATGCCCTGTTACTGGAGTTACAGATGGTTGTAAGCTATCATGTGTGCTGGGAATTGAACCTGGGTTCTCTACAAAAGAAATAAGTGTTCTAAACTGCTGAGCCTCTCCAGCCTCTGATAGGACATTTCAATGGCATCTAAGAGTATTTGGAGATATGAATATTTTGTATATAGGAACAGGGAAAGCAGGCATTCTACCAAGGAAAAAAAAAGCCATAACTTTTTACTTAAGCATAGCTCAAAAATCTAAAGTATTAGGACTTTCTCAAGACAAGGTTACATGAAGGGGAGAATTATAACATGTCTGATAATTAAATGGCATCCTAAGATATCAATCACATCTTTAGAGGCCACATCATAAGACCACTAACGGTGACATTAATGTGTTTTGGTAACACTTAGCAATCTGGATGTTTAATACACTTCAGCCATTTGTTCCAGGTCACCAGAGGTTAACAAGGCAGCAGTGAATAGAAGCATAATTGTCTTTCATTAGGCTAAGTTGCCAATTTGAAAAGCAAGGACAAAGTCCTCTGAATCATCTTGATCTTTATCTAGGACCAAGGCTGTGCACTTTGAATAAATGCTGAGATACTCACTATTATGTTTGAAGGGTCTTATGACTGCGCCTGAGAGTCGAGCCCCCAGTACGATAGAAGAGTGGTTATACTCATCACTTAAAATGAGGCATCCCTGTTTAGAAAACAAACACAAACCACAAGATAATGAAAGGAGAGACAACATGTGGGAACTAGAAAACACCAAAATCTATGTTAAATCAGAACTCTACTTAATTTGAAAAGGTTGAATATCAGCTGGTGTTTATATGGACAAAAGCTAATCTTTCAGCTAGCTCATTGAGACGGCAGCTGTTTGTAAGATATTGCATCTTTACTGGAATGCTTACAAACAAATAGTTTTCAACAGCAAGATTGTCTTTTAAGCACTAGCAAGAGTCTAAAAGATTGATCTTTGACTGGAAGACTGATTTGTGGAGGGCTGTACACTTGCTTGGTACCTGATTCTGTGCTAGATTATTTGGATGAGTCTCATTAGTTCTCCTGGCGGCCTTTTATAGTAAGACATTTACAAGTCTTACCTTGTGCTCTCGTTCTTCCTGTGCCAACATCCCTTGGAAACAGAAACATCTGTGTTTTACAGTTAAAAACTTTGAATTGGTAAAACTGTGCATGGAAGGCCAGTGTGAGGTGAGCAGAAAATGTTACTGCTTATATAATATGCTTGTAAATTTGTTTTTCTTTTAAAATGTATACACTAGAGAGCTGTTCAAGAATACCCAAAATTCAGAGTGATGATGGTTCCTTTTTCATTTTCGGTGGTCATCTGTAATTGAATTCTTCCTTATTCACATACAATATGTTTTAGATTTTTGAGTCCAAAGCTAGAAAAATGGCCTTATTACCATAATGAAGAATATATGTATACTGGTAATTTTTCTTTGGAAACATTTGAGAATTATTGTAAACCTCATGATACCTCTCCTCTGTGTTCTTTAGCCATGTAACTATTATTTTATTTAGTATATTTTTTTCTCCACTGGACTTCAAACACGTGAATATACATGGCACAGGTCTTGTTCATCCTCTTATATCATGTATATTGCTTCATACATGGCATGCAGAATCTCAATAATTAGTCAACAATATGAATAAATGGATGAAATAGGAAAGGTTTTTGGTCTAAAGTTGTGCTTAGTAAGTACTTGCTAAATGACAAATGTAGATGAACATCTGTAAAACAGGTCTTTCTAAGCTACTATCGAAGATGACATTTGATCCATATTTAGTCTAGCAACTTAATAACTGGAAGTATCACAATCAAGAGATTTTCTAGACTATGCTGATATGTTTACCCAAAGATTTTGATGCTGAGAAGGGGACCTTTTGGCAACACTTTTGATAAAGGACTCCAAAGGTGTAATTCTTGGGGAGAGGACAACAGAAGACACATGGCAAACAATTCTTACCTTTCCAACAAATATAGGGATATTTGTTGAGTTGGTTGCGAATCCCATCCCAAAAATCATCACCGCTTCCACATTCAAGAACTTAGCCATAAGATCCTCCAGCTCCTTGTGTATATCCAAGGTACCTGAGCAGAAGTTACATGAGGAGTGTGATCCTTGCTTTTGAACAAGCCCAAGTGTAAAAACTTAAATTATACTATACATACATCAACACAGACCTGTGGCATAGCAAGAATCTTTGTCATAGTTCCAATCTAGAAACAACTCAAAGTCCATTTATTACAAAATGAATGTACTAATTTTGGAAACACAATTGAATATAGCCTAATGAAAAACAAAAATATTGCCTTACACAGTGGTGTGGATAAAGTGTGCAAGCATGTCAAGGCAGTGTTGTTTTTGTTTTTGTTTTTTTGTATGACAAAAATTTTAGGATTCTCTGAATGCTCTGTATATAGATGTTGTTGGATATACATGTATGCTTGATTTGTAAAAATCCATTGAGCTATATATTTATGGCTGCTTTGATCCTATATTCTTATGGATGCTCCCACATGCATTTTACGATGAAATAGAACTTATAAAACATACCATAATTCCTACACCCCACAAGTAATTGTTATAATCCTCTTAGAGATTTCATTTACCTAAATGCACACAGATTGTACGACTTCTATAGCTACTAAGGGCAATAGTGTGTTTATTAAATCTTTGGAATGTATTAGATACTCTGACAAGTCTGCCACCTAAATGATTTCATTTAACCCTAGACTTCCACTAGTGCAGGCAATATTGCTTTACAGAGAAGAAAAATCAAAGTTTAAAAATGTTTCAGAGAAAACTCAACAGATAATCCACCCTAACCCTGGATGTCTGTTTTACTTCTCATGACCTCTCTTCCTCTCTTACACTCCTTCTTCCCTCTCATCGTTTGCTTCCTTGTCTTCCAACCACCTTCTCTCTTTCTCTTCTTTGACATCATCTCTTAATACTGGCTGCCTTCAAATTAGTGAGACACCTATCTAAACTCTCTAAGTTCTCAGTTATAGGCAAGGATCACCATGCCAAGACTATAACCTTTCATATCCTTGTTTACTGATCTCTTACTAAATATAATCATATTACTTCTTGTTGGTAGCAAAGATTAATGCTTTCTAGATTTTGTTTGTAATCATTTCACCTTTTAGATCTACATCAACTAATGTCATAACGACTAGCTTATGTAGTTAATGAAATTGAAGAACTGAGCTCTAAACTATATTTGAGTTTTATTAACTTGGTTTCAACTTTAAAATTAAAGTCCTTCAAAAATATCTGCTGTTAAACACCTTATTGGCATTAGGGTTTGATTTGACTTCATTCATGGACAATTTAGTATGTGCATTGAGATATAATATGGATATAAAAAACACCAGGAGATTTTGTATTGATTATATGTATTTAAATAGTAAATTAAAAATGACAGATGTTGCATTATATTTTTACTTGACATTTTTCCTGGAAGATAGGTTTGGTTAGGTTTGCATGGTAAATGATGATATACACTGAGATCTCTCTCCAATGTGACAACCTAAACTTTTAACTACCCTGGCAAACCTTGAATAAGAATAACTATACTGTGTGCTGTGGATAAATGAATTCAGGTTTGAGAATAGGAAAACATTCAAGTGGTGAGATGTAACTTGCACTTACAGGATTTAGAAGCCACTGTTGAGATTTAAGAAAGAGCAATATTGTTGCTTTCCTTTATTGTAACAATCAATATATATTACTATTCAAGATAATGAAATATCAATATTCTATTCTCACTGGTATGTTAGTGCCATTATTATGCCAACATGGTTGAAAGTAAATTTTAGAAAGTATTAAATATCAGTTCAGAGAGTTAATTTTTAATATTTTTGCATTCACTATTAAGTAGGACTTTTAAAGAGCAAACTTTGTCCTTTATGAAAAACCACAGTATTATACAGAAGCTAGTTGGTGTCCTTCTCAAACCTGAATTCATTTATCCCTACAGATGGCAGAAATAATACACAGTACAGTCATTCTTACTCAAGGTTCAGTGGAGCACTTAAATTGTCTCACTATCGATATGGATCTGATGATAAAAGAATTTATCATGGAAATCTAATGATCCGAGTTCTTATCCCAGAACTCAGTGGAAGGAGAGAACCAACTCCATGAAGTAATTCCTGGATTTCCACACATATGTCACACATACACACAAACCATAATAAAATGTACAGAAAGTTGTAATTTTGAAAAAATATTTGTATCATCAAATATAAAATATGTTTGGAATATTTCAAATATATATGTTTGATATATATTTGATACAGATCAGTAAATATATAGCCCAGAAGTTTGGAATACAGGAGAGCAACCCACAAACCACAAGAAACTCAAGAAGAAGGAAGACCAAAATGTGGACATTTCATTCTTTCTTAAAAGGGGGAAAAATACCCATCGAAGGAGTTGCAAAGACTAACTATGGAGCAGAGACTGAAGGAAGGACAAGCCAGTCTGATATAGCTATCTCCTGAGAGGCTCTGACAGTACCTGACTAATACAGAGGTAGAGGCCCACAGCCATCCATTGGACAGAGTATAGGGTCTCCAATTAAGGAGTTAGAGAAAGGACCAAAGGAGCTGAAGGGTTTCCAGTCCCTTAGGACGAACAACAATATGAACTAACTAGTACCCTTGGAGCTCCCAGGGACTAAACCACCAACCAAGGACTATACATGGTGGGACTGATTGTTCTGGCAGCATGTGAATAGTAGAGGATTGCAAAGTCGATCATCAATGGGAGGAGTGACCCTTGGCCCTGTGAAGGTCCTGTGCTCCAGTGTAGGGGAATGCCAGGGCCAATAAGTGGGAGAGGGTGAGGTGGCAAGCAGGGGGAGGGGGAGGCAACAGGGATTTGTTCTTGTTGTTTTGTTTGTTTGTTTGTTGTTTTTGTTTTTGGTCTGTTTTTTTTGAGGGGAAACTGGGAAAGAAGAAATCATATGACATGTAAATAAAGAAAATATAAAAAATAAATATATTACACACACAAACCAGAAAGAATAAACTAACATTGAAGATGAAAACATGAACACAGAATCATGTACTGGGATTCATTTTTACTTATTTAGAAGACATTGACTTCCAAAGGGGATGGTCCCAGGAGTAGGTAACTAAAAAGTAGGAGCCTGTTCTCCCTGCTTCTGCCACTAATAACTGAGTAGTCTTGGGGTATTGTCCCTGAAAGTTGGTAAAGAGATTAGAAGATGTGGTTTAGGATCTCCTGACATTACACATGCTCTTTCTTCCATATAGAATGGTCTTCTGTTATTATGACCGCATCTCCCACTACTTTCTCATCTCCACCCAACGTGTGAGTCATTCTCCTCCTCCCTTCTAGCTGCCCAAGACAAAACTACTCAGGAGATTAATTATATCATCATTACCCCACAATGATTAGTATTATGAAGTTGATTTCAGAATTTGGAAAAATCTCCATTACAAAAAGAACACATAAAGGGTGCAGACAGACACACAAGACACATGACTTCCACAGATATTAAAGACATCAGAATGTTCACAGGAGTAAAAGTTGTGATACTATAGTAAATGTTTTGTCCTGATGAGTACAATGCCCTGTCTAGCCGTAACATTCAGTATAGACCTAGAGAGTTATATGGAGTCTTTTTGTGGAGAATGAAGACCTAAGAGTAGAGGGTGTAATTAGGAAGATCAAAGATCCACATGGAACCAGAGCAACAAAGTAACTAGGCAGCAAATATCAATATTTAGAGAAGCTGTTTAAAGATAGAAGGAGGCCAAATTAGTCAACTCAGTAACTGTCCCCATAAATCTTTCCTGCTTAGGGAATCAACTGAGTAACTATGTTACAACTAAATCACCGGGACATATGTGGACAGATAATTAAGATAAATCTCCACCTTTGTTCTTTCTAAACCTGCCCTTCCACATGTTTAGCTAAATGAATCACTGAAAGTTCTTAGGATGGTGTGGGATGTGCTGTTAGGCAAACAGACAGCCAAGCAACTATGGGAAATGCATGTGCCAAAGACTCTACTGGGAGGTTTCCCAATATAAGGAATTCCATATGGATTAATAAGAACACCACTTTTAAAATTAATTACATGCTACTTTCTTAGTACTCTAAGCTAAACATAAAGAATGGTTCAAGAGAACAAAGTAGTTGTTAGAAAGTCGATGAGCTTTCTTTCTACAGGCATCAGGCTGTGCCTCAATCCAGTGAAGATACTAAGTTTAGCTAGTCGTCCAAATAGTTGGGTAGTTTAGAAAATAACACTCAACAGTCTGTCTTTGATATATAAATATTGTCTTTTGTAAATCACAATAAAGCATAAGTCTCATCCTAGTTGAAGGGACAAACGGGTGCACAATCATTTTTACTTGGCTAGTGTCAGTGGGTGCACAAATTCCTGCTCTATGTATATATTGACTTCTGTTATTACTTTGATGTTTTCCTTATCCAGCCAGCTACTAAAATCT
>JADRCC010580926.1:0-14748 GCA_019843855.1 Hylomyscus alleni
TCAAGCTGCCACCTTAAAACTGATTCATGGTTAGAGCACATCCCACTCTGGGGTCAGAAGTCATGGTGTATTTCCACTCTTGAGATCCCATTCTCTTTACAACATATTCACAAGAGTGGCTGCAGCACCATCACTCCAGAGCCCAGGGCCCAGCCAATTACAAGGACCAGTTCCCAAATTTCTAAACCCTTTAGTCCCCAAGGGAACCAGCAGATGAATTAGAAGAAAAGGCAGCAGACAGAGCCCTGATGTGCTCACATGCACCTGCACACTGCCCAACAGCTAGGTGACAGCTCTGCTTCCCTCCACGGTGCCTATTACACAGCTGACCAGCACAGAGCACCTGACCATACCAGAAGACAACCTAACAGCCAGGCAGACAACAGCCTTGTCCTTGTAATGAATGAGCCTGTGGAATATCTGACCAGCCCACAACACATGTGTGCCTGTGTCTGTATCTAGAAACATCAGAGATGACAGTCCAGTGACTAGTCTCAGCAACCAGGAAGGTAGTCACAGCCTAAGTGACACTCATAGCCTAAGACACTGGGGCATATGGTAACATCACCAACATCTACCTCAAGCAAATAATAATAGATGTCAAATAACATAGCAATATGTGGTGGTTTGAATATACTTGGTCCAGAGAGTGTCACTATTAGGAGTAGATGTGGCTTTGTTAGAACTGTGTTACTGTGAGGGTGGGCAATGAGACCCTCCTCCTAACCACATGGGAGCCAGTCTTCTCCTAGCAGCTTTCAGATGAAGACATTGAACTCTCAGCTCCTCCTGCACCATGCCTGCCTGGATGCTGCCATGCTCCCCCGCCTTGATAATGGACTGTACTTCTGAACTTGTAAGCCAACTCAATTAAATGTTGTCCTTATAAGAGTTGTCTTGGTCATGGTGTGTGTTCACAGCAGTTAAACCCTAATTAAGACATAGTACAACCCAAATAACTAAGATAAAAGAATAACTGAAACCTAAAAAATTAATAAATAATAAAGATCAGAGCAGGATTAAGTAAAATTGAGACTAAAGGGTAATATAAAAAAATCAATAAATCAAAAATTAGAAAACACAAAATCACTAAACCTTTAGATAAACAAAGAAAAAAGAAAGAAGCAATTACATCAATTTACATACCAAAACAGGACACATCATCATTGATAACACAAAAATATAGATTATTAAAGACTATTATTGCAAAAAAAATTGTAAGATCAGAAGACATGAAATAGATTCTTGTGTTTTTCCAGCCTATGAATTTTGAATCTTCAGGAAATGAAAAGTTTAATGTCAATACTGATCAACAAAATCGATTCAGTCTTTCCAATAGCTGGTGCTGGAGGAACAATACACAACTATTTAAAATATTGAAAAAGATGAATTCAACCCCTTACTCTCAGATCATGTAAAAAAATCAACACAAAACGATTAGAGCATGCAGCTCAAATTCTTAAACTGGAAGAAACCAGCTACTGGAAGAAATCGAGGGGGAAATGCTCCAGGTGAATGATCTGCACATCTGAGGTTTTGAATATGGCCCCAAAAGGACTGGCAAGAAGTAAACGTTGAAATGGAGTTACATGAAACCAAAAAGCTTTTGGATAGATTGAGGAAATAAAGAGGGTTAAAGGACGTTCTACAGCCCAGGAGAGTTCCACAGAAAGGTGGGGAGGATAGAGAAAGCCAAGCCAGAGGGTTGTATCTTTACACAATCAAGTCATTCAGAGAGTCACACCAAGGCTGGGGCAAAAGCACAGGTTAAGGTACATCAGCCATAGGAAGTCTGCACAGAAAGGATAAAACTGACTCTGAGACACCCAAGTCTCCTCCAAGGGGCCCATGAGAGGTGTGTCTCTCATGTAGGGGCAAAATTGAAACGAACTGACCCAAAATCTTCATCACAGCAGGCCTGGAATTCACAGGGCTACGTTTTTCCTGGAGCTCTAAAAAATGAATAATTTAACCCTTCCTCTCAGATCGTGTAAAAATCAACACAAAATGGACAGAGAATGCAGTACAGATTCTTAAGTTTCAGCTTCTCAAAGAAACCAGGGCCTGGATGGTACACCAGTGGGCAGTAGCTCCTGTGTGCTCCTCTCTCCCTCCTGCCTTCAAGAGTGGAAGTAGAGAAACATACTTCCTAAAGAGACCTATACCCAACTTAATAATACAATTGGCTCTCGGTATTTGTTGGTTCAGCCAGTGTGGATGGAAAGTATGTTAACCACGTCTGCTCTCAGCACGTACAGAGTTTTCCCTTGCCATTCTCGTCTGAATAAACACATCGTCACACTGTGCCAGGTAGTATAAAGAGTCTAGAGGTAAACTGAGTGGCATGGTTCTGCCCAAATACCAAGCTATTTGCATGGAATATTATACCTTCCATGGTGATTTTGGTAGCCTGAGGTCTGGCAGTGTTGCTATGGATATGAAGACAGAAGTACTCATCAATACCTCTGTCCTGTTGATGAAGGGTAGACAGGATTGTTTTCAGAGAGGATTATAATCAAAGCCCCCAGGTGCCTATATTGTGTGACTCCCACAGTCCTTGTTGACCGGGTTTCTTTTAGGGGGAGATGAGGATGTTCCTTGTTATCACAGGTCAGCAGGATTGTCTAGGCTACTGTTCTTGAATGATAGCATGGACAAAAATTCTTAGATAAGGAATTCAGTGAATTGAGAAGTTTAGAATCTCTTGTGCACAAACTCTTAGCATAGACCTCACCACTCTTAATACATACTAGTATACCATGCATTGTCCATGCAGTATTTAGAATAATAAAGCCACATCTGCTTAGACAAGCTAGGAGCAGAATGTTTTTCCCAGAGCCTGGTCTATGTTTCTCTTGGGCCTCCATGGATACAAGGAGGCAAGAGATGCCGGCACGTTCCACCCGGGGCCTGCCAACTCTCACTTCATCCAAGTCAGTTAATTTACTAAAATATTTAGTAAATTCACCTGTGGATGAATTAGCTGTGGTTTTTGTTTATCTTGAGTCAATTTGTTATTTTTAGGATAGAATTTTTCCTGAGTTGACTGATGGCCGTCTGGGAGGGTTGCTGGCAAGACGGGTCTGTTTTCCACTCATCTTCTTATTAAGAAACACATTGGCTTTAGAATATTAAACTTTGACTGACTTTATTCTTCTGCTGGTTTGGTCCTCTGAGATTGCAGCAGTGCAAAATGTACTCAGTTTTTTTGGATCCTTCTTGTCATCTCAGACCAACCTCAGAGCATCAGGCAGCCCTGGGATAGGTCTTCTCCACAGTAGAATAAGAGGCTTCCAAGCACATCTCTCTCTGACCCAAAGTCCCATACCACTCCCCAACCCTGAGACTGTGGCAGTGAGCCTTCTCCCGGCTGAGGACCTGTTTGTCTTTCCAAGTCTGAGCCTCTTTCTTCATTCAGCTGGTTGTCATTAGGGCCTCTGCAGTAGCAGAGAGATTAACTACAGCCAAGTCTTCAAATTCTGACACATAGTCAAAGAAAATTCAATCTGCTGTGTTGAGAAGGTGAAAGAGGAGATGTGGCTCCCTCATGGTCTAGATACCATAACTTATATGGTTGGAAGAAAAGCTGCAGGCCCTTCATAAAAACCCAACATCAGGAGCTGTGGCTGGGCACAGTTGGTACAGTGATTGCCTAGTGTATAAAAAACTCTGGGTTAAATCCTCATAAATCAGGTGTAGGGGCATATCATTGCAATCTCGGAACTCTTGGAGAATCAGAAGTTCAAGGTTGCTCTCAACTCCATAGCAAGTTCAAAGTCATCTTTGGCTACGTGAGAACTTCTCTCTTAAAAACTGAAGAGATGCGGGTGATTTGCTTTTCATGAGCAGACATAGCCTCCTCTAAGTTAAAAATGACTCCCAGAGAGCGCTTTGGGGTCATGTCTAGATGATAAAGTCAGCCTTAAGACCATGCAGCACTAACTGGCCACTTCATATCAAAATACACAGGGCTTCATTCTGCTAACTGCCATCCTTCCCTAAGAATATTGGTGAAAACCAGAACATGGCTTCAAGTCGTTTCTGGAAACAACATAACAGACTTCTGGGGACCGGTCATATAACCAGATGATTCATCCCATTGCTACCAAGCTCTGTTTTAGTATAATGGACTTATTAGAACAGTGGTTCTCAACCTGTGGGTCGAGGCCCCTTGTATTGGGAGTAGAGGGAGGAGGATTCATGGAGGGTGTATAGCTCATGCCTCTTCTAAATCTCCCTCCCTGGCACAGGATGTGGCCTCCACCCTCTATGGTCCTGGGGCTTATAGTTAGTTGTAAGGCTTGTATCCGAGGCATTTCAGGTAGGCAGGCATCATGTTTTAACAAAGTTCGGATAGCTTCCAGGTGTTCTAGGTTCTGTTTAAATTTGCCAGATAATGGAATTGACAAAATGACCTCAAACATATTTCCTAAGTGGCATTACTATTCATTGTCTTTGCCTCTTGGTCGTTTCATATTGATAAGATATTGGAACAAGCATTCAAGTATGAAGAGTGGGTACAAGCATCTTAGGTAGGCAGATATATGTAAATATTAATCCGAACTTGATAATGTCTCTACAAGACACTATCCTACAGTACACGGTACACACTCTAAGTATACAGGAAATATTGACCAAGATATTCCACATGCTGAGACATAACACATTTTCAATAAACTAAAAAATGTCTCAGTAAATTCTATACCCATAGAACAACCTGTAGCCACAACAGAATTCAGTAATAGCCACTAATAGTGTATTATCTGAGAAATGTACTTGTGAAAATACCTAATACACTTTTTTTTTTTTTTTTTTGGTTTTTGGAGACAGGATTTCTCTGTGTAGCCCTGGCTGTCCTGGAACTCACTCTGTAGACCAGGCTGGCCTCGAACTCAGAAATCTGCCTGCCTCTGCCTCCCAAGTGCTGGGATTAAAGGCATGCACCACCACTGCACAGCCCTAATACACTTCTTACTGCTTGGTGGTCCAAGCGCCTTTCAAGTATCAGTATGTTATTGCCATTGGCCAGTCTGCTCTTAGATCTGTTTCAATTATTAGCTGTCAGACATATTCTCGTTTGCTGGTTGCCTTAGTTACTTTCTTGTTTCTGTGATTAAAATGCCTTGACAATAGCAACTTAAGGAAGGGAAAATTTATTTTGACTTACAGTTTGCTGTGGTTACAGTATACCCTGGTTGGAAAGTCCTGGAAAGCAGGGACATGAGGCAGCCAGTCACACTACACACAGTCAGAAAGTACACACACAGCAGAGAACAGTGGTTGATGGTGGTCAGCAAGCTTTACTGTCTCTATGTAGTCAAGAGTTTAAGCCTAGAGAACGGTGCTGCTCACCTTCAAATTGGGTCCTCTCACTGCAATTAACCTAATCAAGACAACTCCTCATTGGTGTGTCTCCTAGGTGGTTCTAGAGCCTGTCTCAAATTGACAATATTACCATCACAAATCCATAATTTGCTAACCAAACATACCACTTTTAAGCCACAACCTTTGCCCCCATAGACTTTAATAACAATCTCAACTCTGTTTAAAAGTATAGGATCCAAAGTTTCATCTAAATCTCTAAGCAGTCTCTTTAAATGTGAGCTCTATAATACCGAAAGCCAAGTTGTAACCTTGGCTTTTTCCATTACGCCATGCTGTGTGCTCATATCTAAAGATTTGTATCTAGGACAAACAGAGCATATGCTGTTTGCCTTTCTGGGTTCCAAATTACCTTTCTCAGTAAAATGTTTTCCAGTTCCATCCATTTACCTACGCATTCCACACTTTACTTTTCTTTACAGCTGAATAGAATTGCATCCTGGATGGGTACCATATGTTCATCAGTTAAAGGACATTTAGGCTGTTTCTATATCCTACTAGTATATCATGGTTCCCTAAAGGAACATGAGAGAACAGAGAGAGAAAGAGAAAAAGAGGAAAGAGAGAGGGAGAGGGGGGGAGAGGGAGAGGGAGAGGGAGAGGGAGGGAGGGAGAGGGAGAAAGAAAGAGAGAGAGAGAGAGAGAGAGAGAGAGAGAGAGAGAGAGAGAGAGAGAGAGAGAGAGAGAGAATAGCTTACAGGCTATGGTCCAGCTAGTCCAACAGAGGCTGTCTACCAATATAAAGTTCAAGAATCCAGTAGTTATTCAATACATGTGGTTGAATGTCTAAGCTGGTCTTCAGTACACACCCAAAAAGTAGGCTCTAATGCCAATGAGAAAGAGAGTTTTGCATTTCAAATGACTTAACTAAGAAAAAAAAATCCTTACAGGTGTACTCAGTCACTTAGGTTTTAGTTAATCCCAGATGCAACAACAATGACAAGAACAGTCATCACTTTTCCTATCTCAAGTAGCACAGCAATGCACATGGCTGCGCAGTAGTTGATAGAGTAGGATATTGAGTTCCTTGGACATGTCGAAAGAGTCACATAGCTGGACCATATGGTAGATCTACTTCTTAGATTTTGGAAATTTCTCCACACTAATTCCAGAGCGGCTTCACCAGTGTTCAGTCCCACCAAAGTAAATGAGACCCCCCCCTTTCCCCACGTAAACTTGACTTTATTTTTTGCTGTTTTGTTGATCTTACAAAGCTAGAGTAAGATGACATGTCAAAGTTGTTTTAGTTTGTACTTCCCTAAGTGTTAAGGATGTTGAATAGATCTTAAGCTGATTCTGCCCATTTGCATTTCTTCCTCTGAGAACTCTCTATTCAAACCCTTAGCTACTTTTTATTTTATTTTATTTTACTTTACTTTATTTTATTTTATTTTTGCTTTGAGATAGTATTTTCTAGACAGGCATGCTAACTGCACCAGTTGAAACTTCACCAATATGTTTGCCTGATTAAGATCTGCATAATGAGAATGCCAGTTGACACATCAACAGGGCTGGAGGAAATTTTCACTCTTAGATGAAGAGCTACAAGCAACCAATGGCTTCTGGGAGAGGTTGAATCAGTCATGGGGGTATAAGCCCCCCAGAGGCTATTTAATCTGAGGGAATCAGACACATATATGTATAAGCAACACTGAATGGGCTTAGTAAATGATACACAAACATATGCGTGTGTACATATGTATACATGTAAAAATAATAAGAGAGAACATGAAAGTGAGGGAAATGGGGATGGACTTGGGAGGAGTTAAATGGGCAGAGGGAGGGGTGGAGATGTTATAAATATAGTACTCATGTGTTAAGTCCTCAAAAATTAAAAAAAACTTAAAACAGAAAAACCTCTAATGTGCAATGGCCCAAAGTAAACATTACCTTCCAAAAGGATAAAATTGTCATACCAAAGAATTATAAGCATAGATTAAGACCAAAACCTAGCAAAGACTGCACCAAATTCTCCAGCTCCATGTTTACCTTTTGGAGTCAATGATAGAATCATCTGTGATCCAAAATACTTAGAAAGCCTTCCCCCTCCAATTGTTCTGACCATAGCATATACTGCCTGCCTTACTCTGCATTTATAGATCCCCATGCAGCAAGTCTTATGTTCTTGGTGTCTTAGTTAGGTTTTCGGTTGCTGTGAAGAGACACCATGGTCATGGCAACTCTTATAAAGAGAACAACATTTAATTGGGGCTGGTTCAGAGGTTCAGTCCATTATCATAATGGTGGCACGCAGGCAGACATGATGCTTAAGAAGGAGCTGAGAGTTCTACACATTGGTCAGAAGGCAGCAGAAGGTTAGCCACACTGGCCATAGCTTGAACGCATGAAACCTCAAA
Source organism: Hylomyscus alleni (assembly GCA_019843855.1). NCBI lineage: Eukaryota > Metazoa > Chordata > Mammalia > Rodentia > Muridae > Hylomyscus > Hylomyscus alleni. Next base: position 7,740 of record JADRCC010580926.1, read on the forward strand.
GCTTGTCCCCACTGTGACACGCTTCCTCTAAGGCCACACCTACTCCAATTAGGCCATAACTCCTAAGAGTGCTATTCCCTATAGGCCTATGAGGAGCTGTGTTCTTTCAAAGGATGCCTGGTATCTCCAACATTCTAGAGTCTCCATTGCAAGCTATGCATCATCCCCACAGCTGCACATGAACTTTTAGGGGCTCCAACTCCACCACACTTTGCTTGGTTTCAACAACTCTCTGGAACTGTGGTGACAGACTCCATGACCCTCTCAATTTTTAAATTTTCATGTCTTCAAAACTAGTACCACGTGGACAATGTTCTGAGCTCAGGATGAGTCAGCCTCGTACCATCAGCCAGTGTGTGATGATCCTGAGGAAACACCTCTCCGGGCAACTACTCTCAAGGATCAGGGAACACGATCATTGACAGTATCATTCCAGGTCCTCTCTTTGCAAGTGAATTTGCATGCTCACAAAATGAAACTTTTGATGGGTAGGGTTTTGCCTTGTTTTCTCAATACAAATTACCAGGTCTCTCTTTAATGGTGCTTATCTCTTTAGCAATTATGACCTCTTTCAAAACTACCTGGTCTCTAAGGTTAAAGTTGCTCATACTCATTTTTTGCTCAAATTTATATTTTTAGTATTTATATTGGTCAAGGTTCTCTAGAGTCACATAACTTATGGAATGAAGAAAATTATATATATATATATATATATATATATATATATATATATATATATATGAAATTTATTGGAATGACTTACAGGCTGCAGTCCAATTGTGCCAGCTGTGAGTGAAATGTCCAAGAGTCTAGTAGTTGCTCAGTCCCATGAGGCAGGGTGGTTCAGCTGGTCTTCCGTGTAACTAGAATCCTGAAGAAGTAGGCTGCAATGGTTGTGCTGGCAAAGTGAATGTAAGCAGGCAAAGAACTAACCCTTCCTTCTTCCATTGTCCTTCTGCCCAGATTAAAGGTGTGCCTGAAGATATGGATTAAGAACAGCATGTGTCATCTCACCTCAAGATCTGTATCAAAAAGCCTTCCAGCCCCAAGATTCCTATCAAAGGCATGTTCTCTTCCTGTCTCACGATTCAGGTCACAGGTGTGCCCTTCATTGCTGGATTGTACTTCATTCCAAACACAGTCAAAATGACAATGAAGAATAGTGATCATAGCATCTTTCTGTTTTGTTTACTGTTTTCTCTCACCGTACACCTGGACAGCAGTAAACAGTGGCTACGCCACATCTTATATGCTGTCCTGTGTTAAAATTTCCTTTGTCAAATAAATTAGTCTATTTTAACCTTTAAATTCAGCTTTACTTGGGATCTTGGGATATAGGCAAAATGCAGCAAAATTCATTGCCGGAATATAACATAAACGCCCTCCATAAGGTCTTTGTTTCCCCCTAAAACGTATTGAGCTGGGCTTCCACAGTTCACATTTCTCTTAACATTCATTTCTTCTAAAACCTCACAGGACTTTCACATTATGTTCTGGTCACATCATTTAGTGGTTTTTAATCCCAAAGTTACAAACTCTTGCACATTCCTACCACAAAGTCTGGATTAGTCCTTCATGCCTTTCCTATCCAGAAGAATCCCAAAGGCCTAGGAACTACATCATCAGGTTCATTGTAATTGATCCCACTCTTGGTACCAATTATCTGTATTAGTTACTTTTCTTGTTTCTGTGATAATATACTCTGACAAAAGCAACTTAATAGAGACAGTTTATCTTGGAACATAATTCCAGGACACAGTCCATCATGGAAGGGGAATCCTGGTGTTAGGATCTTAAGGCAGCTGATCACAAAGCATCCACAGTCAGGAAGCAGAGAGCCATGATTTCTGACATCCCTCTAGCTTCCTTCTTATGCATTTCAGGAGAGAGAGGGGGGAGGAGGAGGGGGAGAGAGAGACAGACAGATACCATCTAGCTTTAGAGTAGTTCTTCTGATGTCAGTTAACCTAATCATGATAATCCCAAACAGGAATGCTGAGAGGTAAACCTGATCTAGATGATATCCCCAGAAGCTCTTCTAGTCTTTGTGATATTATTTTCCCTGTCTTAAACCTCCAGAAGTTCTACATCCAAACCCCCTACATACAATTGTTTATCTTATTTCTATTCCATTTGATTCTGTCACCCAATTTCCCTGGCAAGGTCACCTACACAACCCTTGATCATGGACCACATGCCATTTTCAGGATGAGTTTATGGAAACATTCTCAGTGTATCTTGTGACTATCTGTTGTGTTAGATGAGCAGCTCCTGACAGACCACACCAGGCCAAACAGTTCCATGTAAGGTTTATTGTAGGATAGAATGGCAAAGGTGGCAGTGAAGGAGAAAGAGGGGAGAGAGATCAGAGGGGTCTTTCTTTTATATGGATAGTGCAGGTAGAGATGTGAGGTGAGCCAAGTGGATTCTGGAAATATAGTGGCTATTGCCTTGGCAACAGGTGTGAGGGACGCTGTCACCTGGTGTGATGTCACTGGGTTCAGAGCCGATCCTGATACCAACACTATCCAACTGTGCCTGTCCTACCCAGGAGAACTGCTGGGTCAAAGGGCAGGGCATGTATACTCTTAGCAAGCATTGTTGAGAACATTCTTGGAATCATAGACTATTTCATAAATTCAGTGTTTGGTGAGGGTTCTTCACACTGTGTGCTCGATAGCTGGATTGGAGGCCTCTGTAGCCTAGGGCAATCTTGTGAGGGTACAATTTCATTTCCTATGGGTTTATTTGCTCATCTTAGTCACATATCACTTGTGCCCTCCCTCCAATGCTCACTGGGTACCAGGGTGCTTCTTCTGTTAAGTGTCCCTGGAGTTTGCTGTGTAGCTTTTACTATGACTGACTTTCTCTTTGGAGTTGATTTGCGGGTACTCTTTGTGTGTTGTGGAGGTGAATGAAAACATCTCACTTTCTTAAGGTTGTCCTCTGAGAATTATGTATTCTAAATTTTCTGAAGTCTAAGTTTATCCACTCATCACTATTTTTATTTTATTTTTATGCCTTGATCCTTAGATGGACCACACTAAAACATTGATAAGACTATATTCTAGAATGGTGGTTCTCAGCCTGTGGGATACAACCTTTTTGGGGTTGACCCTTCCACAAGGATCACATATCTGATATCCTACATATCAGATATTTATGTTATGATTCGTAACAGTAGCAAAATACAGTTACAAAATAGGAATGATAATGATTTTATACTTGAGGTTACCATTACATGAGGAACCGTACTAAAGGATTACAGCATTAGGAATGTTGATAATCACTGTTCTAGAAAGACCTGGTTAAACCCAACCTACCAAAGACGTGAACTAGAAGAGAAATATAGGGACATCCTCTCTGTGGATTCACTCAGTTTCTTGCTCTTGCAATTGTTGAATAAGAGAAGATAAAGTTGCTCTCATAGTCAAGGGTGAACTGGGTGAAAGGATGACACAGTCTGAGACAGTGCAGGGAAGTTTCCTTGGATGTGGGGCAAAGGAAATCAGAGCAGAAGGATCATCTGAAGAGAAAGACGGCCTCTCTCACATCATGATGCCTGTAAAAAGGCAAGCCAACTCCATGCCAGGGCTACCATCTCAAGGGACATGATTTATGCAGGCCTCATAAAAATGCTCAATCAAAGGACATGAATTCAAGAGTCTTTCAGGCTGGCATAAACAATGGTGGCTTGTGCCAAGAGCATGGTCAGGCCAGGCCCAGAACATTCCTGCTGCAAGGAGTAATTGCAGCCTCAGCGTCAGAACTTAGACCAAGCTTTGCCTCTGAACTTTCTTCTTCTTTTCCTTCCAAGTCCCCTAGAACATACTCAACTGTTATTGTTTTTTTGCAAAAGGATTGCTGGTGATGAAAATCTGAACAGACAGTTAATTTTACTGAAAAGGTTTCACTCTGATCACAGCCCACATTCCAGGATAAACAGAATAGCTGACAGCTCTCTATTTAAATCAGACGATGAGTTACCCCAGCAGATACTACAGCATTCAAACAGCTAGAGATGAACACGAGTATTTCAGGATCAGCTTTTGGAGGATTAGGGTCCTTAAAGTCAGAACTGCCTTCCTGTTGTTTTAAATTGTTTTCACTAATAGGTTTTATTGAGAAAAAAGGTTGGAGTTGTAGTGATGACATTGAAACATCTTGTAAATATGGAAAACTTGGCCTATCAGTTCTTGGCTGGCTCATTGGAGCCATGTAGGCTGTTTGCACAGTATGCTGGGATCACAACGGTGTGAGATGCTCTTCTCAGGTCTGTGCCATGTCTTCATGACATCACCATGTCGAGGATTGACATTTTAGTCTCATCCTTTTTACCATGAACTGGACCTGGTTTTTACTCTGGCCCTTCTCTGGATGTGGCTGGCTGGTTTCAAAGCATTTGTTCCAGGAGTTCTATCTGGATGTCGGTGGTATCTCGAAGGTAAAGCATTTGTGGCTGTATCTGTTTGATTCACCTGTTCCTTGACTGTGACACCTACTCACACTTGTGACATGGCTAGTGTTCTCTCTCTTTCAAATAGTCTCTCTTGCTCTTTTTTTTGGGGGGTGGGGTGGGAAATGCTCCCCATCCTCATGCTTCCACTAAATGACAATGAAAATAAACTTTCCCATGGGGCCCTGGTGCTACAGCTCCTCACACTCTGCCTGCTGCCATCCTCAGAACCTCATCTGCACTCACATCTTGCCCACTCTCTCCCTCCCACCTGTAGCCTCTGCTGCTCACTGCCTAACTTCAGTGTCTACATACAATGGAGTCCAGGGTCTGTCCTCTTGGCTCACAGTGGCCTGCTGAAGCTTCACCTCCTTGACCATGACCAAGAATGGCTAGGAACTGACTAACGCAACTCCAGTGCCTTCCTGTGTTTGTGTCCCAGGGCTCCAAACCCATTGGTCCCCCCACATGCTCACCATCTGTCAACTACATGGGAAGTTAAGGAAGGGTGAGTGAAAGGGCAAGGAAGGGAGGGAGAGACACAGAGGGTGAGAAGAAAGGAGGGGGCGGGGGAGAGAGCAAAAGTTTAAAGAATCGGCTTGTATGGTTGTGGGATTGGCTTCCTGGGGTCTGTAGGTCAGTCTGAAGACCCAGGAAAGGGCTGATGCTACAGCCTTGGTTGAGTCTTAAAGCAGAAAACTCAGACCGAATTCCTTCTTCTCAGAGGGCTTTCCTCTGAAGGCCTTTGGCTGAGTAGACGCCCCACCCCCACAACAGTAGAGGGTTCTCTATTTCACTCTAAGTAGGCTTAAATACATACCCTTTCATAGCAAAAAGCTATGGCCTGTTTGACACAGCAGCCATATGGGCCTAGAAAACACATGACCTCATTCCCTGAGCTCTCCTTGTTCTGTCCCTCACCCTAAATTGTGTCTTCTTCTTTAAGTTTTGCCTCTTTCACTTGAAGAAAACAACTCTAAATGGGCCTGACTAGTACAGGTTGACATTCCTAAGAACTCAGAGTCCTGGGACAGGCACCATGCAAGCAGTCAACAGACTGGTCATGCTAGTATCATTTAGGATCCAATCCCTCTTCTGTCATACGCTCCATGATGACAGCAGCGACCACTGTACACAGAAAGCCAGGAGTGTCTCCTCCTGCTGTCTATTCTGGGCCCTTCTGTCTCCTCAGAAGTGACTGTTGGGAACCAATCCCATCCCATGCTGTGTGATTGATTGCCTCAGAGTTCCTTCAGACTCTACATTGTTCTCGAATTCCCACCTCGTTCTTTCTGCAGCATACATACATCATGGATTTGAAACCCATTTGGACTGTCCCATTTCCCCCTTCTCCCATCTCAGGGCTCTGACCCATACATAGTTTGCTCCCCAACCTGCAAGCAACATGATGGCTCTTGTTGCCATTACTCATGGCCCATACATCCAAAATCAAGGCCCTTAGTAAGGAGGCCTCATGTAAGCCACACACTGCTGCTGGCTTCTCCTGGCTTTGCCAGAACTCTATCCTTTGCCCCTTTCCCCACATTGCATGACTTGCCTGATGCTTCTCTGGACAGCCAAAAGTTTCAAGATTTTCCCTCAAGGACTCACCTTCACTTTTGAAGACAGCAGGATGTTTTTATGGCTTGAGGCTCATCCACGGGCTTGAATGGTTGAACCTTTGAGTTTCCCAGGGTCCACTTGCTGGTGAGAACATATGTGTCACACAAATCTCTACTGAGCATCACAATTATCCTGATTTTCTTAAGACAGAAGAGGCTTTGGATGAAAGGCCATACTGTGGAGATCCATCTGTGTACCCCAGGAGAATAGTGATAGCACAAGATACTGCAAGACTGAACCACAGAAATAAAAACAATGAGCTCTGACCTCAATATACACATACCAAGGGCTTCCAATGCTAAGGAGGACAGTAGGGCCACATGGCTCTGAGTAGACTATAGGAAAACTCAGTAGTCAGGACAGACTGGAGGGACCCCACAGCCTAATGTGAGGTCATTTGTGCCCATATGGAGTGTAATGGGCTCTGGTCACTCACATCTCATGACCTGGAACTCTGTCTCTGTCTCTTTGTCCCTGTCTCTGTCTCTCTGTCTCTGTCTCTGTGTGTGTGAGAGACAGAGAGAAACAGAGAGAGACAGAGAGAGACAGAGAGAATGTGTGTGAGAGTGCTGGAGCTCCTCATGTCGAGATCTGAGATGGACATGCAGTGCCCATTCCTCAGAAGTTGTGATGGACAAGGTCCTGGGTCTTTCTGAACTACTTAAAGTTGCAGAAAATTACCAGAAAGGGGAAACACAGGAAGAAGAATGATGCTGCCCAGCCTACCTAAACCCATGGTAAGTAGAGGCTGTAGTTTGTAGACAGGAAGGGGAGATATTCCTGCTCCATGCAGACCAGTGCACTGAAGCAGCTCATAACTACTTGGTAACATGCTTGCCCATGTTGCCCAGCACTCAGCTTTATCGTTTAGCTTGTGAACTTTGCTGGGCAACTTACAGATTCTATAAGTTATATTCTGTTATAAAACTT
>JADRCC010580928.1:0-14770 GCA_019843855.1 Hylomyscus alleni
TCAAGCTGCCACCTTAAAACTGATTCATGGTTAGAGCACATCCCACTCTGGGGTCAGAAGTCATGGTGTATTTCCATTCTTGAGATCCCATTCTCTTTACAACATATTCACAAGAGTGGCTGCAGCACCATCACTCCAGAGCCCAGGGCCCAGCCAATTACAAGGACCAGTTCCCAAATTTCTAAACCCTTTAGTCCCCAAGGGAACCAGCAGATGAATTAGAAGAAAAGGCAGCAGACAGAGCCCTGATGTGCTCACATGCACCTGCACACTGCCCAACAGCTAGGTGACAGCTCTGCTTCCCTCCACGGTGCCTATTACACAGCTGACCAGCACAGAGCGCCTGACCATACCAGAAGACAACCTAACAGCCAGGCAGGCAACAGCCTTGTCCTTGTAATGAATGAGCGTGTGGAATATCTGGCCAGCCCACAGCACATGTGTGCCTGTGTCTGTATCTAGAAACATCAGAGATGACAGTCCAGTGACTAGTCTCAGCAACCAGGAAGGTAGTCACAGCCTAAGTGACACTCATAGCCTAAGACACTGGGGCATATGGTAACATCACCAACATCTACCTCAAGCAAATAATAATAGATGTCAAATAACATAGCAATATGTGGTGGTTTGAATATACTTGGTCCAGAGAGTGTCACTATTAGAAGTAGATGTGACTTTGTTAGAAGTGTGTTACTGTGAGGGTGGGCAATGAGACCCTCCTCCTAACCACATGGGAGCCAGTCTTCTCCTAGCAGCCTTCAGATGAAGACATTGAACTCTCAGCTCCTCCTGCACCATGCCTGCCTGGATACTGCCATGCTCCCCCTCCTTGATAATGGACTGTACCTCTGAACTTGTAAGCCAACTCAATTAAATGTTGTCTTTATAAGAGTTGTCTTGGTCATGGTGTGTGTTCACAGCAGTTAAACCCTAATTAAGACATAGTACAACACAAATAACTAAGATAAAAGAATAACTGAAACCTAAAAAATTAATAAATAATAAAGATCAGAGCAGGATTAAGTAAAATTGAGACTAAAGGGTAATATAAAAAAAATCAATAAATCAAAAATTTGAAAACACAAAATCACTAAACCTTTAGATAAACAAAGAAAAAAAGAAAGAAGCAATTACATCAATTTACATACCAAAACAGAACACATCATCATTGATAACACAAAAATATAGATTATTAAAGACTATTATTGCAAAAAAAAAATTGTAAGATCAGAAGACATGAAATAGATTCTTGTGTTTTTCCAGCCTATGAATTTTGAATCTTCAGGAAATGAAAAGTTTAATGTCAATACTGATCAACAAAATCGATTCAGTCTTTCCAATAGCTGGTGCTGGAGGAACAATACACAACTATTTAAAATATTGAAAAAGATGAATTCAACCCCTTACTCTCAGATCATGTAAAAAAAATCAACACAAAACGATTCGAGAGTGCAGCTCAAATTCTTAAACTGGAAGAAAACAGCTACTGGAAGAAATCGAGGGGGAAATGCTCCAGGTGAATGATCTGCACAGCTGAGGTTTTGAATATGACCCCAAAAGGACTGGCAAGAAGTAAACGTTGAAATGGAGTTACATCAAACCAAAAAGCTTTTGGATAGATTGAGGAAATAAAGAGGGTTAAAGGACGTTCTACAGCCCAGGAGAGTTCCACAGAAAGGTGGGGAGGATAGAGAAAGCCAAGCCAGAGGGTTGTATCTTTACACAATCAAGTCATTCAGAGAGTCACACCAAGGCTGGGGCAAAAGCACAGGTTAAGGTACATCAGCCACAGGAAGTCTGCACAGAAAGGATAAAACTGGCTCTGAGACACCCAAGTCTCCTGCAAGGGGCCCATGAGAGGTGTGTCTCTCATGTAGGGGCAAAATTGAAACGAACTGACCCAAAACCTTCATCACAGCAGGCCTGGAATTCACAGGGCTACGTTTTTCCTGGAGCTCTAAAAATGAATAATTTAACCCCTTCCTCTCAGATCGTGTAAAAATCAACACAAAATGGACAGAGAATGCAGTACAGATTCTTAAGTTTCAGCTTCTCAAAGAAACCAGGGCCTGGATGGTACACCAGTGGGCAGTAGCTCCTGTGTGCTCCTCTCTCCCTCCTGCCTTCAAGAGTGGAAGTAGGGAAACACACTTCCTAAAGAGACCTATACCCAACTTAATAATACAATTGGCTCTCGGTATCTGTGGGTTCAGCCAGTGTGGATGGAAAGTATGTTAACCACGTCTGCTCTCAGCACGTACAGAGTTTTCCCTTGCCATTCTCGTCTGAATAAACACATCGTCACACTGTTCCAGGTAGTATGAAGAGTCTAGAGGTAAACTGAGTGGCATGGTTCTACGCAAATACCAAGCTATTTGCATGGAATATTATACCTTCCATGGTGATTTTGGTATCCTGAGGTCTGGCAGTGTTGCTATGGATATGAAGACAGAAGTACTCATCAATACCTCTGTCCTGTTGATGAAGGGTAGACAGGATTGTTTTCAGAGAGGATTATAATCGCAGCCCCCAGGTGCCTATATTGTGTGACTCCCACAGTCCTTGTTGACCAGTTTCTTTTAGGGGGAGATGAGGATGTTCCTTGTTATCACAGGTCAGCAGGATTGTCTAGGCTACTGTTCCTGAATGATAGCATGGACAAAAATTCTTAGAAAAGGAATTCAGTGAATTGAGAAGTTTAGAATCTCTTGTGCACAAACTCTTAGCATAGACCTCACCACTCTTAACACATACTAGTATACCATGCATTGTCCATACAGTATTTAGAATAATAAAGCCACATCTGCATAGACAAGCTAGGAGCAGAATGTTTTTCCCAGAGCCTGGTCTGTTTCTCTTGGGCCTCCATGGATACAAGGAGGCAAGAGATGCCGGCACGTTCCACCCGGGGCCTGCCAACTCTCACTTCATCCAAGTCAGTTAATTTACTAAAATATTTAGTAAATTCACCTGTGGATGAATTAGCTGTGGTTTTTGTTTATCTTGAGTCAATTTGTTATTTTTAGGATAGAATTTTTCCTGAGTTGACTGATGGCCGTCTGGGAGGGTTGCTGGCAAGACAGGTCTGTTTTCCACTCATCTTCTTATTAAGAAACACATTGGCTTTAGAATATTAAACTTTGACTGACTTTATTCTTCTGCTGGTTTGGTCCTCTGAGATTGCAGCAGTGCAAAACGTACTCGGTTTTTTTGGATCCTTCTTGTCATCTCAGACCAACCTCAGAGCATCAGGCAGCCCTGGGATAGGTCTTCTCCACAGTAGAATAAGAGGCTTCCAAGCACATCCCCCTCTGACCCAAAGTCCCATACCACTCCCCAGCCCTGAGACTGTGGCAGTGAGCCTTCTCCCGGCTGAGGACCTGTTTGTCTTTCCAAGTCTGAGCCTCTTTCTTCATTCAGCTGGTTGTCATTAGGGCCTCTGCAGTAGCAGAGAGATTAACTACAGCCAAGTCTTCAAATTCTGACACATAGTCAAAGAAAATTCAATCTGCTGTGTTGAGAAGGTGAAAGAGGAGATGTGGCTCCCTCATGGTCTAGATACTATAACTTATATGTTTGGAAGAAAAGCTGCAGGCCCTTCATAAAAACCCAACATCAGGAGCTGTGGTTGGGCACAGTTGGTACAGTGATTGCCTAGTGTATAAAAAACTCTGGGTTAAATCCTCATAAATCAGGTGTAGGGGCATATCATTGCAATCTCGGAACTCTTGGAGAATCAGAAGTTCAAGGTTGCTCTCAACTCCATAGCAAGTTCAAAGTCATCTTTGGCTACGTGAGAACTTCTCTCTTAAAAACTGAAGAGATACGGGTGATTTGCTTTCCATGAGCAGACATAGCCTCCTCTAAGTTAAAAATGGCTCCCAGAGAGCGCTTTGGGGTCATGTCTAGATGATAAAGTCAGCCTTAAGACCATGCAGCACTAACCGGCCACTTCATATCAAAATACACAGGGCTTCATTCTGCTAACTGCCATCCTTCCCTAAGAATATTGGTGAAAACCAGAACATGGCTTCAAGTTGTTTCTGGAAACAACATAACAGACTTCTGGGGACCAGTCATATAACCAAATGATTCATCCCATTGCTACCAAGCTCTGTTTTAGTATGATGGACTTATTAGAGCAGTGGTTCTCAACCTGTGGGTCGAGGCCCCTTGTATTGGGAGTGGAGGGAGGATTCATGGAGGGTGTATAGCTAATGCCTCTTCTAAATCCCCCTCCCTGGCACAGGATGTGGCCTCCACCCTCTATGGTCCTGGGGCTTATAGTTAGTTGTAAGGCTTGTATCCGAGGCATTTCAGGTAGGCAGGCATCATGTTTTAACAAAGTTCGGATAGCTTCCAGGTGTTCTAGGTTCTGTTTAAATTTGCCAAATAATGGAATTGACAAAATGACCTCAAACATATTTCCTAAGTGGCATTACTATTCATTGTCTTTGCCTCTTGGTTGTTTCATATTGATAAGATATTGGAACAAGCATTCAAGTATGAAGAGTGGATACAAGCATCTTAGGTAGGCAGATATATGTAAATATTAATCCGAACTTGATAATGTCTCTACAAGACATTATCCTACAGTACACGGTACACACTCTAAGTATACAGGAAATATTGACCAAGATATTCCACATGCTGAGACATAACACATTTTCAATAAACTAAAAACTGTGTCTCAGTAAGTTCTATACCCATAGAATGACCTGTAGTCACAACAGAATTCAGTAATAGCCACTAATAGTGTATTATCTGAGAAATGTACTTGTGAAAATACCTAATACACTTTTTTTTTTTTTTTTTTGGTTTTTGGAGACAGGATTTCTCTGTGTAGCCCTGGCTGTCCTGGAACTCACTCTGTAGACCAGGCTAGCCTTGAACTCAGAAATATGCCTGCTTCTGCCTCCAAAGTGCTGGGATTAAAGGTGTGCACCACTACTGCACAGTCCTAATACACTTCTTACTGCTTGGTGGCCCAAGTGCCTTTCAAATATCAGTGTGTTATTGCCATTGGCCAGTCTGCTCTTAGATCTGTTTCAATTATTAGCTGTCAGACATATTCTCGTTTGCTGGTTGCCTTAGTTACTTTCTTGTTTCTGTGATTAAAATGCCTTGACAATAGCAACTTAAGGAAGGGAAAATTTATTTTGACTTACAGTTTGCTGTGGTTACAGTATACCCTGGTTGGAAAGTCCTGGAAAGCAGGGACATGAGGCAGCCAGTCACACTACACACAGTCAGAAAGTACACACACAGCAGAGAACAGTGGTTGATGGTGGTCAGCAAGCTTTACTGTCTCTATGTAGTCAAGAGTTTAAGCCCAGAGAATGGTGCTGCTCACCTTCAAATTGGGTCCTCTCACTGCAATTAACCTAATCAAGACAACTCCTCATTGGTGTGTCTCCTAGGTGGTTCTAGAGCCTGTCTCAAATTGACAATATTACCATCACAAATCCATAATTTGCTAACCAAACATACCACTTTTAAGCCACAACCTTTGCCCCCATAGACTTTAATAACAATCTCAACTCTTGTTTAAAAGTATAGGATCCAAAGTTTCATCTGAATCTCTAAGCAGTCTCTTTAAATGTGAGCTCTATAATACTGAAAGCCAAGTTGTAACCTTGGCTTTTTCCATTACGCCATGCTGTGTGCTCATATCTAAAGATTTGTATGTAGGACAAACAGAGCATATGCTGTTTGCCTTTCTGGGTTCCAAATTACCTTTCTCAGTAAAATGTTTTCCAGTTCCATCCATTTACCTACGCATTCCACACTTTACTTTTCTTTACAGTTGAATAGAATTGCATCCTGGATGGGTACCATATGTTCATCAGTTAAAGGACATTTAGGCTGTTTCTATATCCTACTAGTATATCATGGTTCCCTAAAGGAACATGAGAGAACAGAGAGAGAAAGAGAAAAAGAGGAAAGAGAGAGGGAGAGGGGGGGAGAGGGAGAGGGAGAGGGAGAGGGAGGGAGGGAGAGGGAGAAAGAAAGAGAGAGAGAGAGAGAGAGAGAGAGAGAGAGAGAGAGAGAGAGAGAGAGAGAGAGAGAGAGAATAGCTTACAGGCTATGGTCCAGCTAGTCCAACAGAGGCTGTCTACCAATATAAAGTTCAAGAATCCAGTAGTTATTCAATACATGTGGTTGAATGTCTAAGCTGGTCTTCAGTACACACCCAAAAAGTAGGCTCTAATGCCAATGAGAAAGAGAGTTTTGCATTTCAAATGACTTAACTAAGAAAAAAAAATCCTTACAGGTGTACTCAGTCACTTAGGTTTTAGTTAATCCCAGATGCAACAACAATGACAAGAACAGTCATCACTTTTCCTATCTCAAGTAGCACAGCAATGCACATGGCTGCGCAGTAGTTGATAGAGTAGGATATTGAGTTCCTTGGACATGTCGAAAGAGTCACATAGCTGGACCATATGGTAGATCTACTTCTTAGATTTTGGAAATTTCTCCACACTAATTCCAGAGCGGCTTCACCAGTGTTCAGTCCCACCAAAGTAAATGAGACCCCCCCCCTTTCCCCACGTAAACTTGACTTTATTTTTTGCTGTTTTGTTGATCTTACAAAGCTAGAGTAAGATGACATGTCAAAGTTGTTTTAGTTTGTACTTCCCTAAGTGTTAAGGATGTTGAATAGATCTTAAGCTGATTCTGCCCATTTGCATTTCTTCCTCTGAGAACTCTCTATTCAAACCCTTAGCTACTTTTTATTTTATTTTATTTTACTTTACTTTATTTTATTTTATTTTTGCTTTGAGATAGTATTTTCTAGACAGGCATGCTAACTGCACCAGTTGAAACTTCACCAATATGTTTGCCTGATTAAGATCTGCATAATGAGAATGCCAGTTGACACATCAACAGGGCTGGAGGAAATTTTCACTCTTAGATGAAGAGCTACAAGCAACCAATGGCTTCTGGGAGAGGATGAATCAGTCATGGGGGTATAAGCCCCCCAGAGGCTATTTAATCTGAGGGAATCAGACACATATATGTATAAGCAACACTGAATGGGCTTAGTAAATGATACACAAACATATGCGTGTGTACATATGTATACATGTAAAAATAATAAGAGAGAACATGAAAGTGAGGGAAATGGGGATGGACTTGGGAGGAGTTAAATGGGCAGAGGGAGGGGTGGAGATGTTATAAATATAGTACTCATGTGTTAAGTCCTCAAAAATTAAAAAAAACTTAAAACAGAAAAACCTCTAATGTGCAATGGCCCAAAGTAAACATTACCTTCCAAAAGGATAAAATTGTCATACCAAAGAATTATAAGCATAGATTAAGACCAAAACCTAGCAAAGACTGCACCAAATTCTCCAGCTCCATGTTTACCTTTTGGAGTCAATGATAGAATCATCTGTGATCCAAAATACTTAGAAAGCCTTCCCCCTCCAATTGTTCTGACCATAGCATATACAGCCTGCCTTACTCTGCATTTATAGATCCCCATGCAGCAAGTCTTATGTTCTTGGTGTCTTAGTTAGGTTTTCGGTTGCTGTGAAGAGACACCATGGTCATGGCAACTCTTATAAAGAGAATAACATTTAATTGGGGCTGGTTCAGAGGTTCAGTCCATTATCATAATGGTGGCACACAGGCAGACATGATGCTTAAGAAGGAGCTGAGAGTTCTACACATTGGTCAGAAGGCAGCAGAAGGTTAGCCACACTGGCCATACCTTGAACGCATGAAACCTCAAAGCTTGTCCCCACTGTGACACACTTCCTCTAAGGCCACACCTAACTCCAATTAGGCCATAACTCCTAAGAGTGCTATTCCCTATAGGCCTATGAGGAGCTGTGCTCTTTCAAAGGATGCCTGGTATCTCCAACATTCTAGAGTCTCCATTGCAAGCTATGTATCATCCCCACAGCTGCACATAGTGAACTTTTAGGGGCTCCAACTCCACCACACTTTGCTTGGTTTCAACAGCTCTCTGGAACTGTGGTGACAGACTCCATGACCCTCTCAATTTTTAAATTTTCATGTCTTCAAAACTAGTACCGCGTGGACAATGTTCTGAGCTCAGGATGAGTCAGCCTCGTACCATCAGCCAGTGTGTGATGATCCTGAGGAAACACCTCTCCGGGCAACTACTCTCAAGGATCAGGGAACACGATCATTGACAGTATCATTCCAGGTCCTCTCTTTGCAAGTGAATTTGCATGCTCACAGAATGAAACTTTTGATGGGTAGGGTTTTGCCTTGTTTTCTCAATACAAATTACCAGGTCTCTCTTTAATGGTGCTTATCTCTTTAGCAATTATGACCTCTTTCAAAACTACCTGGTCTCTAAGGTTAAAGTTGCTCATACTCATTTTTTGCTCAAATTTATATTTTTAGTATTTATATTGGTCAAGGTTCTCTAGAGTCACATAACTTATGGAATGAAGAAAATTATATATATATATATATATATATATATATATATATATATATATATATGAAATTTATTGGAATGACTTACAGGCTGCAGTCCAATTGTGCCAGCTGTGAGTGAAATGTCCAAAAGTCTAGTAGTTGCTCAGTCCCATGAGGCAGGGTGGTTCAGCTGGTCTTCTGTATAACTAGAATCCTGAAGAAGTAGGCTGCAATGGTTGCGCTGGCAAAGTGAATGTAAGCAGGCAAAGAACTAACCCTTCCTTCTTCCATTGTCCTTCTGCCCAGATTAAAGGTGTGCCTGAAGATATGGATTAAGAACAGCATGTGTCATCTCACCTCAAGATCTGTATCAAAAAGCCTTCCAATCCCAAGATTCCTATCAAAGGCATGTTCTCTTCCTGCCTCACGATTCAGGTCACAGGTGTGCCCTTCATTGCTGGATTGTACTTCATTCCAAACACAGTCAAAATGACAATGAAGAATAGTGATCATAGCATCTTTCTGCTTTGTTTACTGTTTTCTCTCACCGTACACCTGGACAGCAGTAAACAGTGGCTACGCCACATCTTATATGCTGTCCTGTGTTAAAATTTCCTTTGTCAAATAAATTAGTCTATTTTAACCTTTAAATTCAGCTTTACTTGGAATCTTGGGATATAGGCAAAATGCAGCAAAATTCATTGCCGGAATATAACATAAACGCCCTCCATAAGGTCTTTGTTTCCCCCTAAAACATATTGAGCTGGGCTTCCACAGTTCACATTTCTTTTAACATTCATTTCTTCTAAAACCTCACAGGACTTTCACATTATGTTCTGGTCACATCATTTAGTGGTTTTTAATCCCAAAGTTACAAACTCTTGCACATTCCTAACACAAAGTCTGGATTAGTCCTTCATGTCTTTCCTATCCAGAAGAATCCCAAAGGCCTAGGAACTACATCATCAGGTTCATTGTAATTGATCCCACTCTTGGTACCAATTATCTGTATTAGTTACTTTTCTTGTTTCTGTGATAATATACTCTGACAAAAGCAACTTAATAGAGACAGTTTATCTTGGAACATAATTCCAGGACACAGTCCATCATGGAAGGGGAATCCTGGTGTTAGGATCTTAAGGCAGCTGATCACAAAGCATCCACAGTCAGGAAGCAGAGAGCCATGATTTCTGACATCCCTCTAGCTTCCTTCTTATGCATTTCAGGAGAGAGAGGGGGGAGGAGGAGGGGGAGAGAGAGACAGACAGATACCATCTAGCTTTAGAGTAGTTCTTCTGATGTCAGTTAACCTAATCATGATAATCCCAAACAGGAATGCTGAGAGGTAAACCTGATCTAGATGATATCCCCAGAAGCTCTTCTAATCTTTGTGATATTATTTTCCCTGTCTTAAACCTCCAGAAGTTCTACATCCAAACCCCCTACATACAATTGTTGATCTTATTTCTATTCTATTTGATTCTGTCACCCAATTTCCCTGGCAAGGTCACCTACACAACCCTTGATCATGGACCACATACCATTTTCAGGATGAGTTTATGTAAACATTCTCAGTGTATCTTGTGACTATCTGTTGTGTTAGATGAGCAGCTCCTGACAGACCACACCAGGCCAAACAGTTCCATGTAAGGTTTATTGTAGGAAAGAATGGCAAAGGTGGCAGTGAAGGAGAAAGGGGGGAGAGAGATCAGAGGGGTCTTTCTTTTATATGGATAGTGCAGGTAGAGATATGAGGTGAGCCAAGTGGATTCTGGAAATATAGTGGCTGTTGCCTTGGCAACAGGTGTGAGGGGCGCTGTCACCTGGTGTGATATCACTGGATTCAGAGCTGATCCTGATACCAACACTATCCAACTGTGCCTGTCCTACGCAGGAGAACTGCTGAGTCAAAGGGCAGGGCATGTATACACTTGAGAACGTTCTTGGAATCATAGACTATTTCATAAATTCAGTGTTTGGTGAGGGTTCTTCACACTGTGTGCTCAATAGCTGGATTGGAGGCCTCTGTAGCCTAAGGCAATCTTGTGAGGGTACAGTTTCATTCCCTATGGGTTTATTTGCTCATCTTAGTCACATATCACTTGTGCCCTCCCTCCAATGCTCACTGGGCACCGGGGTGCTTCTTCTGTTAAGTGTCCCTGGAGTTTGCTGTGCAGCTTTTACTGTGACTGACTATCTCTTTGGAGTTGATTTGCGGGTACTCTTTGTGTATTGTGGAGGTGAATGAAAACATCTCACTTTCTTAAGGTTGTCCTCTGAGAATTATGTATTCTAAATTTTCTGAAGTCTAAGTTTATCCACTCATCACTATTTTTATTTTATTTTTATGCCTTGAGATATTGTTGGCCCTTAGATGGACCACACTAAAACATTTATAAGACTATATTCTAGAACGGCGGTTCTCAGCCTGTGGGATACAACCTTTTTGGGGTTGACCCTTCCACAAGGATCACATATCTGATATCCTACATATCAGATATTTATGTTATGATTCATAACAGTAGCAAAATACAGTTACGAAATAGGAACGATAATGATTTTATACTTGAGGTTACCATTATATGAGGAACCGTACTAAAGGATTACAGCATTAGGAATGTTGATAATCACTGTTCTAGAAAGACCTGGTTAAACCCAACCTACCAAAGACGTGAACTAGAAGAGAAATATAGGGACATCCTTTCTGTGGATTCACTCAGTTTCTTGCTCTTGCAATTGATGAATAAGAGAAGATAAAGTTGCTCTCATAGTCAAGGGTGAACTGGGTGAAAGGATGACACAGTCTGAGACAGTGCAGGGAAGTTTCCTTGGATGTGGGGCAAAGGAAATCAGAGCAGAAGGATCATCTGAAGAGAAAGACGGCCTCTCTCACATCATGATGCCTGTAAAAAGGCAAGCCAACTCCATGCCAGGGCTACCATCTCAAGGGACATGATTTATGCAGGCCTCATAAAAATGCTCAATCAAAGGACATGAATTCAAGAGTCTTTCAGGCTGGCATAAACAATGGCGGCTTGTGCCAAGAGCATGGTCAGGCCAGGCCCAGAACATTCCTGCTGCAAGGAGTAATTGCAGCCTCAGCGTCAGAACTTAGACCAAGCTTTGCCTCTGAACTTTCTTCTTCTTTTCCTTCCAAGTCCCCTAGAACATACTCAACTGTTATTGTTTTTTTGCAAAAGGATTGCTGGTGATGAAAATCTGAACAGACAGTTAATTTTACTGAAAAGGTTTCACTCTGATCACAGCCCACATTCCAGGATAAACAGAATAGCTGACAGCTCTCTATTTAAATCAGACGATGAGTTACCCCAGCAGATACTACAGCATTCAAACAGCTAGAGATGAACACGAGTATTTCAGGATCAGCTTTTGGAGGATTAGGGTCCTTAAAGTCAGAACTGCCTTCCTGTTGTTTTAAATTGTTTTCACTAATAGGTTTTATTGAGAAAAAAGGTTGGAGTTGTAGTGATGACATTGAAACATCTTGTAAATATGGAAAACTTGGCCTATCAGTTCTTGGCTGGCTCATTGGAGCCATGTAGGCTGTTTGCACAGTATGCTGGGATCACAACGGTGTGAGATGCTCTTCTCAGGTCTGTGCCATGTCTTCATGACATCACCATGTCGAGGATTGACATTTTAGTCTCATCCTTTTTACCATGAACTGGACCTGGTTTTTACTCTGGCCCTTCTCTGGATGTGGCTGGCTGGTTTCAAAGCACTTGTTCCAGGAGTTCTATCTAGATGTCGGTGGTATCTCGAAGGTAAAGCATTTGTGGCTGTATCTGTTTGATTCACCTGTTCCTTGACTGTGACACCCACTCACACTTGTGACATGGCTAGTGTTCTCTCTCTTTCAAATAGTCTCTCTTGCTCTTTTTTTTTGGGGGGGTGGGAAATGCTCCCCATCCTCATGCTTCCACTCAATGACAATGAAAATAAACTTTCCCATGGGGCCCTGGGGCTGCAGCTCCTCACACTCTGCCTGCTGCCATCCTCAGAACCTCATCTGCACTCACATCTTGCCCACTCTCCCCCTCCCACCTGTAGCCTCTGTCGCTCACTGCCTAACTTCAGTGTCTACATACAATGGACTCCAAGGTCTGTCCTCTTGGCTCACAGTGGCCTGCTGAAGCTCAGAGCTTCACCTCCTTGACCATGACCAAGAATGGCTAGGAACTGACTAACGCAGCTCCAGTGCCTTCCTGTGTTTGTGTCCCAGGGCTCCAAACCCATTGGTTCCCCCCACATGCTCACCATCTGTCAACTACATGGGAAGTTAAGGAAGGGTGAGTGAAAGGGCAAGGAAGGGAGGGAGAGACACAGAGGGTGAGAAGAAAGGAGGGGGCGGGGGAGAGAGCAAAAGTTTAAAGAATTGGCTTGTATGGTTGTGGGATTGGCTTCCTGGGGTCTGTAGGTCAGTCTGAAGACCCAGGAAAGGGCTGATGCTACAGCCTTGGTTGAGTCTTAAAGCAGAAAACTCAGACCGAATTCCTTCTTCTCAGAAGGCTTTCCTCTGAAGGCCTTTGGCTGAGTAGACGCCCCACCCCCACAACAGTAGAGGGTTCTCTATTTCACTCTAAGTAGGCTGGCTTAAATACATACCCTTTCATAGCAAAAAGCTATGCCCTGTTTGACACAGCAGTCATATAGGCCTAGAAAACACATGACCTCATTCCCCGAGCTCTCCTTGTTCTGTCCCTCACCCTAAATTGTGTCTTCTTCTTTAAGTTTTGCCTCTTTCACTTGAAGAAAACAACTCTAAATGGGCCTGACTAGTACAGGTTGACATTCCTAAGAACTCAGAGTCCTGGGACAGGCACCATGCAAGCAGTCAACAGACTGGTCATGCTAGTATCATTTAGGATCCAATCCCTCTTCTGTCATACGCTCCATGATGACAGCAGCGACCACTGTACACAGAAAGCCAGGAGTGTCTCCTCCTGCTGTCTATTCTGGGCCCTTCTGTCTCCTCAGAAGTGACTGTTGGGAACCAATCCCATCCCATGCTGTGTGATTGATTGCCTCAGAGTTCCTTCAGACTCTACATTGTTCTCGAATTCCCACCTCGTTCTTTCTGCAGCATACATACATCATGGATTTGAAACCCATTTGGACTGTCCCATTTCCCCCTTCTCCCATCTTAGGGCTCTGACCCATACATAGTTTGCTCCCCAACCTGCAAGCAACATGATGGCTCTTGTTGCCATTACTCATGGCCCATACATCCAAAATCAAGGCCCTTAGTAAGGAGGCCTCATGTAAGCCACACACTGCTGCTGGCTTCTCCTGGTTTTGCCAGAACTCTATCCTTTGCCCCTTTCCCCACATTGCATGACTTGCCTGATGCTTCTCTGGACAGCCAAAAGTTTCAAGATTTTCCCTCAAGGACTCACCTTCACTTTTGAAGACAGTAGGATGTTTTTATGGCTTGAGGCTCATCCACGGGCTTGAATGGTTGAACCTTTGAGTTTCCCAGGGTCCACTTGCTGGTGAGAACATATGTGTCACACAAATCTCTACTGAGCATCACAGTTATCCTGATTTTCTTAAGACAGAAGAGGCTTTGGATGAAAGGCCATACTGTGGAGATCCGTCTGTGTACCCCAGGAGAATAGTGATAGCACAAGATACTGCAAGACTGAACCCCAGAAATAAAAACAATGAGCTCTGACCTTAATATACACATACCAAGGGCTTCCAATGCTAAGGAGGACAGTAGGGCCACATGGCTCAGAGTAGACTATAGGAAAACTCAGTAGTCAGGACAGACTGGAGGGATCCTACAGCCTAATGTGAGGTCATTTGTGCCCACATGGAGTGTAATGGGCTCTGGTCACTCACATCTCATGACCTGGAACTCTGTCTCTGTCTCTTTGTCCCTGTCTCTGTCTCTCTGTCTCTGTCTCTGTGTGTGTGAGAGACAGAGAGAAACAGAGAGAGACAGAGAGAGACAGAGAGACAGAGAGAATGTGTGTGTGAGTGCTGGAGTTCCTCATGTCGAGATCTGAGATGGACATGCAGTGCCCATTCCTCAGAAGTTGTGATGGACAAGGTCCTGGGTCTTTCTGAACTACTTAAAGTTGCAGAAAATTACCAGAAAGGGGAAACACAGGAAGAAGAATGATGCTGCCCAGCCTACCTAAACCCATGGTAAGTAGAGGCTGTAGTTTTTAGACAGGAAGGGGAGATATTCCTGCTCCATGCAGACCAGTGCACTGAAGCAGCTCTTAACTACTTGGTAACATGCTTGCCCATGTTGCCCGGCACTCAGCTTTATCGTTTAGCTTGTGAACTTCGCTGGGCAACTTACAGATTCTATAAGTTATATTCTGTTATAAAACTT